>VZSJ01002102.1:671205-789709 GCA_013398405.1 Pheucticus melanocephalus | reverse complement strand
AACCTGGGGAATTTTTGCATATGTATCAGAAAAATAGACTAAAAAAACAGGCTTTCCTTCTTTGTAGGTTTTTTGTCAGTAGCCTACAAATATAAAAAAATAACAGTGATTTTTACTAAAAAAAAGGTTAAAAAATGGAGTTTTTTTACTAAAAAAGGTAAAAGGTAAAAAATTTTCTTTTTCACGCTTGAAAAAGACAATTGTTAGTTTTTGTATTTGCCAAATTATTAGTGGGAGATGGTAAACAATATCTGATAAGACATTAATGGCTTTTTGTAGTCCATAAAAATAATCAAAGTGTAAACAGATAAGAAGGCTTTCAGGAAATTCTGGGACAGCCTCTGAAGTGTCAGTGACACCTTTGGCGATGGATGCATATATTACTTATGCACATACTGGAGAGAAGATTCAGCAGTCTAAAAACTTTAAGAGAATGCACAATTCTATGTACAAGGTGCCAGTAAAAAGATTTGTATCCAGGTCTTTAGGCTGGTAACTCTGCCATTATACCATTTAATAAGCTGCAGACTAATGTTACCAAAGGAGGAGACACAACTGCATGCATGGAGACCCTGGAAGAGACTAGAAGCATATTCAGAAGCAATACCATGGCCAGTATGATTAGCTCCCCCTGAATTAATGGCTGGTATTTCTACCTGGATGTCGATGTCAGTGATTCCTAGAGATCAGTAGTAAATCACTGTCATGAAGTTTTGGAAGTCTCTGGTATGTCTAAAAGTAGCTTTTGGGATGAATCATCAGGCAATAGAAATCAAACAGTGAATTACACATTGCAAATGACATTAAAAGCAGTACATAATTATACAAGATTTCTAGCTGTGCTGTGACATTACCTATTGGCTACCATCACCCCAAATTTAAAAGTTGATCGTGAAAACCAAGTGAGATAGAACAGACATAAAATGAAGCCACAAGAATAATTTATCCCAGTCTAATTGCAATGATTTATCATTGTCCAGTGGGCATTGCAAAAAAATTAACAAATCTTGCAGGAAGATTAATCGGTACCAAGTAATAAACCCAGTCTCCACATGATACATAAAATTAAACATGAAGTTCCCTCATGAGACTTGGATTATTATTTAAATACTTGAATTATTACCACTTTAGTTTTTCTATTCTGCAGAATTTCGATTTTGGCTTTAGCTTTAAATGAAATTCCATTTGTGCAGAATTGTCTTGACAGCCTCAGGAGCCATGAAACACACAGTGCTCAGTGCTGCTTTGTGATGAGCTTGGCTGCGCATACCTTGCTTCTCTCACCAGGAGAAGCCAGGAACCTGATGAGGTCCATATGGATCTGTCTGCTTCATTCCACCAGCTCTTTGCTGAGGGGTTCAGAGTCCCACCACTTGTGAGTGCAATCCTGTTGTGACAGGCAACCACTAAATGCTCAATTATTGCACCAAGATTAAAGGATAAAGACATTTGAGACTCTGCTATGAGAAATCCAGGATTGAGCTGGTAAGGAACCCTGGTCTGGCTGTGTGTCAGGCGGTGTGAGTGTGACTGCCAAAGTGTCTCCTGGGGGGTTGAACAGGGAAGCCCCCCTAACAGCACTCAGGGCTCTGTCTTCAAGAGATCAGTGAAGAAACCAGTTAGGTATCCTATGATGGAAAGCATCCTGTGATGAACTCAAACTCCTGAGAGAAGAAGAGAAACATCCAGTATGGCAATTCAGTTATTTATATCTTATCCAAAACTTTGAGCATAAACAAGTGACTCATAGCTTTGAGTGAGGATCTGTCTGTGTTTAACATATATAGAGGTGAAATATTTTCTGAAAACAAACCTTGAGGAATTCTTATCTTTCAAAATTTTATATTAGTAAGCCCACATTTTTAAATGCTGGCCTTTGCTTGAAACCATCATAGTAAGGCATAAATACCAAGTGGGTTAGTGCCTTCCTTGATCAGAAGACCTAGTTATCTTCCAGGTTTGTGGCATAGCATGCTAGGCATGTCCAGCAGGTGAGTGCAGTATCTTGCCATCAGGAAGGGCTTCTCAACTTGTTTTCCTTGCTGGGGTTACAAGGAAGCCCATGAGACTTCCTAGAAAGAGTGGAGTTGAGAAAAGGGGAGGTTAATTTATGGACTTTAGGGAATACAGAAAACTGGACTCCTAATTTAGAGGAGCTTCTTTCTCAAATAGGTAATGACATATGATATGTCACCATAGGAGTAGCAGCTTCATAACTGCAAGATAAGGGGGAGTATTTCTCCTTCTCACAGATTGAACTGGCAAATAATGGATGCTTGTATGACATGATGAATGTCATGCTTAATCCCTTTGGCAAAAACAACTTCTAACAAGAAACATCCATTAACTGCTCTTCCTACCCTCAGGTAATTTCTTTCTGATGTCTTTAATTAGACTTTTAAAAATGGACTGATCTTATTACATGACGTTTTCTCCAAAATTCCTGTGTGATTAGAATTTTATCAAATGCTTAAAGGTACTTCATCTTTGAAGCTTAATCAATAAAACAAACAAGTAGGTATATTAGGGGAATGCAAATAAAAATTAGGCAAAATTACATAAACAAAAATCAACATGTTTCTTAAAAGAGGATCTTATGTTTAGGTATAAGAAAAGGTTTTGCAAAAGTTATCAGATGACCATATGAGTCATTCATTTCAATGTGTGGGCTGAGATCTGGCGAGTGACTAAGCTGCTTGTTTATGTGCTTAGGTACTTTATTTTTGGAATCCTCAAGTGTTATCTATATTAGAAAAATTGCTCAAAGTTATAGTGTAGAGCTTCTAGTAGTGAAGTAGCTGAGAACTTGTGCATAGGACAAGTATGGTAGAGCTGATGACTGTCAGCATCCTGATTGTGTCATATTATTAATTCCCCCCTCTTTTTCTGTGGATGTGAGTTTTTTTTAAATGATGGAATAATTGGTTTGAGTTAAAAATGAAATAGCACATAAAACAATCAGGAAAAGTACAATGATAAGCAAGAAAATACTAAACTACAAAATGACACGCTACAATAAAATGATAAACTGCAAGGCTGGCTTTTCATTCTGTGTTTTATGGCTGTGCTGAGACTTTATAGTGTCTCCTGCTGTTAACAGCTCTTGGGCTAATTAGCAGATGCTTAAAATCTCTAAAGATTTGGCCCAGAATTGCTAATTACCTCCTCTATAGCCCAGACTGAAGAGAGGCTGTAAATACAAGGTATGTGCCATGTACCTTTTAGGCATGCACTCACTCATAAGAAAAATCATGTGAGGTTTTCTGAAACGCCAAGTTTTGATTGCCTTAGGATGCGTGGGGTTTTTTTAAAGAGGTTCAGACCTGTGTGGGTGTTGTGAGGTCCCCAGGACGAGGTGAGAGATGAGAATTTGACTCCATGTTTTCAGAAAGCTGATTTATTATTTTATGATATTCTATTATATTAAAGAGTGCTATACTAAGACTATACTAAAGAAAGAGAAAGGATATATCAGGTTAGAAAGGAATGATAATGAAAGCTCATGACTGACTCCTCAGAGTCCAACACAACTGATGGTGATTGGACCCCCCAGCTCTGCCCCTAATGGACAAAGCTGCACATTGTCCTCTCCTCAGCATCACCCTGGGAGAGACAACGGGAGACTGCAGACCCGTCGGGCTGCCCCATCCTGAGCTGATCACTTTTTAATAAAGGCATTAAAAAGGAGAAAGGGTCTCCTTGCCCTGTTTATTTCAGCTAACACCTTTTTCACTTTAATAACTGTCTTTGTATTTTTGACATCTAATCATCCTAATGAATCTTGAAGATGTTACACATAGATTTATTTCTTAGGGAATTTTTATGCATGTCTTATCAGTAAGCTGAAACCATTCCTGATTGAGTTAATTTGATGCACTTAAAAACATACTAGGAGTAATGAGTAAGCAGCACATAAAATCACAAACCTTAACAAGAATTAGATGGCATTCTATAGTGTATTTTATGTCTTAATGTTTATCAACTGGCCCAACTTCTACTGCACTTTATCCTGATATAAAAGGGCACTGCTCATAATTAGTGACACTGCTGTCTTTATAGTTTCACTGTCACACAGAAATAAAATAATTTTTGCCTGAAATTCAGAGGCTATAGTTTTTCGGACAGAGATGCAGGCCATCAAATGCACAGGAATGGGTACAAAAATTACAGTAGCTAACGGGATCTTTCACTTATAGGACAAAATCTGGGGTTTTGCCAGAAAAGAGGAATGAAAGCTCTTGTGGCTTTAGATGCCACATTTAATTCACAGTTGCGTGCTTATGAGAAAAAACCCAGTTTGACAAGAGAAAGAAAAGTTAAGAAACTATATATCCATTCATTAGTATCTTCCTTATTGACACTCTGCTATAATGTCTGCATATATAAGCATTTTCTGAAAACTCTAACCTAAATACGTTCTATCATAGTTCAATCATGGTTTCTGTCACACTTGTAGTATTGAATAAGATCATAGGTTTTGTACAAGTGCTAGTTTAGATTCTGAAGGATGTTAAAACCCTTATCATTTAGAAAGAAAAAACGCTTCTGGCTCCAGAGAAGCTGTGACTTCTCTAGTCGCTACCTTGTTTGATGGATTTATTTGGTATTTGTACTTAGGTTGTATTTAAATGTTTGATATTTTAAAAATGTTTTAATTGCTTTAACTTTGTGGAGTATATTTAGAAGACATTAAATGTCCAGAAAGATGAAAACAACCATCAAAATAGGTATTTGAAATGAACAATATAAATTTACTATCAGCATTTAGGATTCTGCTTGCTCAGAATTTGCTTATGTGGAGAACTTCAACATTAAGCAAGATAAATTATGTCAAAATAAATCTGTTATTCTCTGTCATGCTGTTTTCTTGTTTGAATTGTTGTTGTAGAGTGTCAGTCATCAATGTGAAATATGTTAAAATTTATGGATCAAAAATGTTCTATGAATTCTAGTTATTCAGCTAGCAGGCATATTTCTTTGTGTTTTGTAATTTAAATACAAAATTGTGTGTGACCCATGGCACAACTCAGTGCATTGATCAATGCATAATAAAGCCTACTGAAAATGTGGACTGAGTAATAAGCAGTACCAGAGACGGAAACTTCAGCAAGTAAATCAGAAAATATTTGAATGTTTCTTCCTAGCTTACAATGTTTTGAAGCAGAAATAAAATTTCTTTACTATTTACATATATATATATACACAAAGTCCCTGAGAAAGGACAGACTTGAAACAGACACAGATGTTAGAAATTAAGGCGCTGCCATTTCCCATGCATTCCTGGAAACTCTTTACATTAACAGTATGTTTACATTAACAGTGAGTATCAAGTCATGGGTAGCTTTATAAGGGAGGATATATCTATTTGCAAAGGGAAAAGACAAGACAGACATTACCTTAGATTCTACCCTGAAGATAAAGCTTTAAAATGAGTGAAAAATTTTCTTTGGTCAGTCTAAAGCAGAGTGCTTTACAATCAGTACCATTTGGCTGTTTGGCGGCTATTGTTTTCTGCTTGCATAGAGCAAAGCAAGGACAAGCTCTAAATGTAGAAATTTCAGTTTTGTCTGCTAACAAACCATTTTTTAAATGCTTTTTTTTTCCTCTGGCAAATACCCTACCTGAAGACCTTACCTTATAGAGGAATGAAAAACCTTAGGATAATTCATAGTTTAAATATAAACAGATAAGTAATAAACAAAACACAAATAGATTCATTTACTCTGGGAAGCTCGTGGAAAAATGGACAGACAAAAGTGCCTAGAAAGATGTAGGAAATGTCTGTGACTTTCTGTGTGAATGAGCTAAAATCAGTAGCAATTCAGTGAGAAAATGTAATACTTTCCAGGAGAGTAGCTGTTTGGAGCAATATTTTTTCAAGAAAGAAGTTGAAGAGTTGTTCAATGGGAAGCCGGAGCTTCTGCTGCCCAAAGAACTGGCGAGAGGCACAGAGCAAAGGCAGGATAGGAGACATGAGACACAATGTGATGGAAGCCATCAGGACAAGAAACAGAGGTAGATCTTTCTTTTATTGGAGGCTGAGGTGAAAATCTAAAGGTGATTTGTTATATGCTGATTGAATGCTATTTCTTTTTCCCTCACACTGTTTGGTTTTTGTTTTATCCTTCAAGGAACCACAGAGTTCAAAGCATTTTTAGGCCACATGCATTTAGTGGCAACAAGTTTAAGGAGCTATGTTGGGGGATGGCAGAAGAGCAGAAAAAGAGACTAAGTAGAGCTTTTCCTCCCCATACATAACTGGAAACATTCCAATCAGTGTCAAACCAGAAGCAGCCTTCATTCTTTTTGTGCAGTTACCAAATGACAAAAACAAGTTTAGTGAAAACTGTCTTTTGGACTCATCCCTGGGACTTGTCTTTACAGCTGTACACACAAATTCTTAGATTGTCCTCTTGTACCTGAAAACGTGCTTTCCTACATGGGGCCTTTTCAGTCTTCAGATGATATCCTGGCCGGTGTCAGGAATAGTGCAGCCAGCAGGACCAGGGCAGGGATTCTTCCCTGATATTCAACACTGCTGAGGCCACACTCGGAGTTCTGTGTCCAGTTCTGGGCTCCTCAATTCAGGAAGGACATTGAGGTGCTGAAGCACATCCAGAGAAAAGCAGCTAAGCTCATGAAGTGTCTGGAGCACAAGGAAAAGTTGAGGGAGCTGCAGTTGTTTAGCCTGGAGAAGAGGAGGCTCAGGGGAGAGGGAGACCTGGTCACTCCCTACAGCTGCCTGAAAGGAGGGAGTAGCCAGGTGGGGTCAGTCTCTTCTGCCAGACAACCACTGACAGGATGAGAGGACACAGTCCTTGCCTGAGCCAGAGTAGGTTTAATTTGGACATTAGGAAGAAGCTCCTCCCAGAAAGTGTGATTAGGTGTTGGAATGCACTGCCCAGGGAAAAGTGGAATCCAGAAGGTGTTTAAAGAAGGACTGGATGTGGCACTCAATGTCATGCCCTAATTGACATGGTGCTGTATGGTTGTAGTTTGGACTTGATGATCTCCGAAGCCTTTTCCAACCTCATTGGCTGAGTGATTTTGTGATAAAAGAGTTTCTTAAGGTCTTTTTGTCTGGAGCAAAATTTAATAAATCTCTTAAAATCTGGAACTCCAGGTCTGGAAAATGGGGTTGTTTTTACTGTCTTCAAACTTATATCTGTGGCAATAAGGAACATTTCCCAGTAGGCATATTCTAAATCCTTAGGTAACGATGAGTAATTTACTGTTATACAAAATGTACTATTAAATTTCCTGTGATGTGTCTTTTCTATCACTTTACTTTGGGTCTTAATGAAAATGGAACTTGGAGTGCTTCCATCCAAATCCGGATCATTAATTCTGTTTGTGTGATGGTTTATGCTCCAGCTGATCTTTTTTTTCCTTCTTCTTTTTTCTTTTTGTCTCGTGTTTCTTCTGGCAGTAAAACATGGGTTTGAGTGGAGCTTGGCTTGTATTTGAACTCTGTCCCAAATCTGTATAACAATTGCATGTGAGTGCTCTTCCATAGTTTCCCCAGCACACCTGATGTCTTGCTTTACTCTTTGTGACATATTCAAATACTATTTAAGCATTTTTTGCTCTTTTTCTGCTTTCCTTAGCCTCACAAAGACAAGAAAAAAAAAACCCAAAGCAAACCAAAAGTAAGCAAGCAAACAAACAAACAAAAACAAAAGGAAAAAAGGAAAAAAAAAAGAAAAATAACTGCAAGACAGTCATAATCTACTGCAGAATGAATAACTTGATTGTTAAAAAGACTGTAAAGGAGGAATACCAAAACATCTGCAATCTTGTCTGTGCAGACCAGTATAAAATACTGGGGTTATGTCTAAAAAAAATTAAAACTGAAATACTTTGGGACAAAGTAAATCCAGCTCTATAGTGCAGTGCCCTACATTTCCTTTTACTCAAAAAGTTTTAGGATCTTCTATAAAGCTAAAGATACTAAGAGAAACAGAGAGAATATATTCATTATAAAATCCCAACATAATGTAATAGCAACATGGATTTGGCGGCGCTCCATGCCCTGGGGCATCCCGGGGCTGTCCCTGCCGGGGCAGTGCAGGGCTGGGCTGCGCTCTCCGGCCTCTCCCGCAGCCCCTCGGCTCCGGCTGCGCTTGCTCTTTGCCAGGTGCAGCCACGGACGGGACACAGGAGCATGACCCTGCCCATGGCCACCTCTGCAGAACACTGAAGGTACCTGCAGCCATGCCCACCTGGGCTGGGCTGGCACAGGAGCAGCAGGAGGGCTGTCACTGTCATATTTTCTGAAAAATCCCTTCGCCAGGATTTCTTCTCCTGGGAAGATGAGAAGCCTCAGAGAAAAAAACAATATTATCTCATTTGCTTCTCCCTGGTTTGCTGCTTTGGAATGTGGCTGGAGATTGTTTACCAACAGGCGCATGTTTTATTGGTTTCATGTGAATTGTTTTTACTTAATGGCCAATCACCATCAGCTGTGTTGGACTCTGAGGAGTCAGTCACGAGTTTTTCATTTTCATTCTTGTTAAGCCTTCTGTCTGTATCCTTTCTCTATTCTTTAGTATAGTTTTAGTATAGCATTCTACCATATCATATATCATATCATATCATAAAATTAGCCTTCTACGATCATGGAGTCAGATTCACTCATCTCTCCCCTCATCCTGAGGACCCCTGCAAATACCACAAAGGGCAGAACCAGAGACTATCTGGGCTTCACAGGGAGCTTTGGGTGTGCCTGAGAGCAAATGAAACAGCAGCACAGTGGCCAAGACACGGATGCGGGACCATGCCGGTGTCTGGAGCCCTGCCAGGCAGTGCCAGGATCCCATGTGTGGTTCTGGCCCCCACCACTGAGGAACTGCAGCCCCTGCCTCAGACCCAGTCAGAAAGCCAACCAAGTGAGACCAGAGGGAGGGCACCTTTCCAGCCAGTCTCTCTTGGGTGTGACTGTAAAACAGCTCCTGCTTCTTCTTCCTCCACCTGTGCTTGGGATGTGCTGAGGGCAGAGCCAGCCAGGTTGTGCTCTGAGCTCCAAAGCCTATTGAGAGCAGGCATGAAAAGTGCTGCGTGCACAGCAGAGAGTTTACTGTGTTTCTTCTGTCATACTGATGTCCAAGAAAAGTTGAAAAATTCTGTTTTTAAAGGATTATAGTTTGGTTCGGGTACCTACACCGAAGTGATTTGCAAAATGTTTTATGAGCATCTCAAAGCTTAACAAAGCCTGTTAAGACTTAGTCATTACTAGATACTCATATACAGTGCTTTGGTTCATTTATTTTATCCTTTCAGCAAGGCTGATATTTGTCAGCATATTTTTTAGCTGAAAATGGTAGCCGTGATATTTTTCTATCACTGTCCAAGGCAGTAATAGTTAGGTGATATAAATAATATATTTTGCTACCAGTAAGTATTACAGGTTTTAAATTTAGCATTACTTTCCATCAGATGTCATCTGAATGCAGTATACATTCCCCATCCTCTCCCCCCACATTGGTTCACAGGACAAAGGTTCAACTGATTCAAACAAATAACAGTATGTTTTATTTTTAGCTCCTGCTCTAGGTATTCCATCCTAGGATGCCAGTGAACTGAAAGGACAGAGGTAAAAGCTCTATGACAAGGGTGAAGTAATATTTTTCTCAGGGGAAAAACAGAATACAACCCTGCCTCACAATGCTTAGTGAATGGTTTAATTTACCTTTTAGTGCATGGTTTAATTCTCTTTTCCTTGTTAATAATTCTAGGTGACAACCCACCCAAAACTGTTAATATTCAGCAGTGTTTCTAATGGAAAAATTTTCGTCAATAACAAAAAAGAGATAGTTAAATGAGCTTCATTTCCAGCATACACATAAAAATTTTTGGGTTTTGGTCCAACTTTTTTAGCTAAAAGAGGACAGGAAGACCTCCTAGATGAAACGATATTTTCTGACATTTTGAAGAATCAGTTTAAAAAATAATGCCAAACTTTTTGTTTTTTTTAACTGGGTTCTTAAGTTGCTATTACATTGCAGTTTAAAATCCAACAACGAAAAACTTCTACGTCTTGTGTTAGACTGAAAAGGTCTTTGTACATTAGTGCGCAGGACTGCGTCATTTAAACTGCTTCCACATTTAGAGGGAGATGAAAAGCAGACTATGTGGATATATCTTTCCTTCTTTTCTTCAAAGTTTGTGTACTAGACTATTATGATTCAGGAGTTGGACGTCCTTTTTGGCTAATTTCATCCCTTCACAAAGGTGGTCTCAGTCTACCACAATAATTTGGTAGTTAGCACATTTGCCTAGAATATGAGTGAGCAAATTTAATACCTCCTTTTTCAGAAATGGGTCCAAACTCATATCCTAGGTCTTCTGTGAGAGCAGCCAGAACATCTGCTCCCACGCAGTGTTGCAGCACTGACCTGGAAGGGCAGTGCAGAATCCTAGCTCTTGCCAGAGACTGTGTGAAGTTCACATTAACTCTGTTAATGAGTTACATGGTAACACATACCGAGTGCTGCTAGTAAAACATCCTTCATTATCAGTGTCTGATGTACAGGGGCCCATATCAAGTTGATCTTCCCTGAGGAGGTGAAGGGCTGTGCATAGATGGGCAGTTTGGCTTTTTTCATTGCATTGCTGTATTCAATTATGATTTTTCAATTTTCTTTTAAAAATACTTCATTGTTTTCCCCTAAGAAATCGTATCTGTTTACATGAAGACAGCAGTACAAAGTTGGGAAAATTTCTCAGGTATCATGACCTTAGTCTTTCTCTCAAGTACTATAATCCGCAAGTCCCTGCTCTTTTATCTGGACCAGTATTGTATATCCTGATTGCTTCCTTTCTATTCTTATTATCCAAGCAGCATTCCTTTTCAGCTTCTATCTACTTTCAGTTTCCATTAGAGCTCTGAGATTCATTCTCGCTCCTTTATCTCCTACAGATTGTCCTCAGGCCACCTCATCTGCTCCCATTCACAGATGGTGTCACTAAAACCACCCTGAACTGACACCTTCTAGATCTTCACATCACAATTCACCTTTCGCTGTCAGTCTGCTTTCTGTCACTTTCTATGCTGCTGCCAACTCAAATTCAGACTGGCAAACTCATGTTTATGCTCCAAAGCCCTGGACATCTCCAGTGAAATGTGATTTGAGGGGCAGATTACCTCTCCTCCATCCCTTTTCATGATAAACATACAGCCGGTACTGCAAGAGCAATGAGTCTTTTCTTTCCTACGGAAGAACCTGCAAAATACATAGTCAAGGTTCAGTTGTACTACACAGGAAGTTTCAAGTTGAACAGTCAAGATGGAAAGACCCTTTGTCTGTGAAAAGCATTGCTGGTTTCAGGATCCCTTAGTGGAAATACAAGTTCTGTGCTATTGAGGAAATTATTTCATCCAGGCACAGATTTTTGAGACCATTGATGCTTCTAGACAGCTCATAATTTGTTTCTTGGTCGTTATGTTCAGTTAGTCCTTGCAAGGGAATGATAGCAGGGCCTGCCATTATCACCAGGTAGATAATGTCAGTTCTAATATCAGAGGCTAAACAATATTGCAAGCAGCAGTGAGGAAGATTGCTGCGTGCTGCATTTTATCACAGATACTCTATCACTGTAATGTATACATGAGGGCTTCCTGTGCCCTTCAATTGATTAAAATATGACATACAGAACTATTGAAATAATTATGAGTTGAGAACACAAGTATAAAGATCCTCCAGAATTGACTATATTTCTGTAATGCATAATTAAAATGTTCATGTCAGCAAATATCGATTGCAACTGATAGCATGCTATGATCCTCTTCCATTGAACAGGCAGAGATACTAGCAAAAAATATTTAGATTTTTAACAGAAAAGGACTGGAAATATATTTCATGTTGTCACTTAGTCTCCTTACTTATAATTTGACTTTGTACATATATTCTTTAAGGGTAAGTATTGATACCCAGGACACTTCTGAAGAATGTATAAATAAAACAATTGTTTAAAACTTCCTTGGCTTTCTAAATGTGATTGGTCAATAGAGTAGTGAATCAGCTCACTGTATCTTGCATGGTGAATAATGTTCCTTGCAATAATGCTTACACCTGGAAAGTCACTGGCCAACCTTGGCTACATGATAAATCATAACACAGATTTATTTTTTCTCTGGAGCCTTAGAAGATACAATGGTTAGGACACAATTTTGCTTTATTCAAAACAGCCTAGTATAAGACTGACTTTCTTAAAGCCATTCGTAATTCATGTCATCCTGTGGCCATAAAGAGATTTAAGTTATTAAAAGACTTAAAGAAATTCTTCTAAAATAACCCTTCTAGCTTCTTCACCTTCTTTGTCTTTCTCAACATTGCTGCTCTGATTCTCTGAATCTGAAATTTTGTATGATTTTCTGCCTTGTTCTAGTGCTGCTCCCAGTGAAGTCAGCAATGACCTAGTATTCATACACTCACTATCTAGAAATTTATTAAAGATATATTAAAGACTTCTATGTTGGTAAAGATATTTATTATGCTCTGTATTATCTGCTCTGTAGGCAGATTTTCGTTCTGGGGAAGTGTAATTAAAGTTTAAGCGTAATTCCACATTTCTTTCCTTGCAATGAGCTTATTAGCTATGGAAGATGTTGTGGCTTAAAACTTGAAATAACTGAGGATTAGATACTTTTATCAAATTGGGAAGAAAATTTGCTGAGTTTCATTCATTTTGTTTCTGGTTTTGTTTTGGTTTGGATTTTGTACTATTTTTGCCTGTTTGTTTGTTTGTTTGGTGTTGGTTTTTTTTGAGTTCTAAACACTTTTTTTTCCTAAATGTGATGTAATGCAGCAAGAGTCATTGTCTTTCCAGTGCTTCATCCTGTTTTTCAATGCAGGCTGAGGTGAAAATATCTGTCTTCAGGTTTTGTTCAAGGCAATGGAAGAAAAAAAGAGCAGGAAAGTGTGTTTCCAGTGATTACAGCAAAATCACCTTGTTATTCCCTATTCCTTTTGTTATCGAGATAAACATGTGCTAATTCCAATAGTTGGCCTTCTGCCCCTGTTCTTTAGCTCTGGAAAAGTTCTTACCCACAAAGCACAGTACTGTCCTCCCCTTGGGGTGCTGCTGCACCAGGCAATTAGCTGCTGATTCAGTCTTGAATGCCAAACTGGAAATGACATGACAATTTCAATACCATTTCACTCAAAGTTCAATGCTATCCAGCTCAACCCTTTTCAAAACACATTAGACTTTCTTAAAAAAGAATAAAGAAAATGCTTTTCTTAATTAGCTCTTCTTGACTCCTGAGAGGGAGGGTCCTTTGTTGTTAAGCCATGAAACTCTAACCTCTGGTCTTTTCTGTTTGATTTAAAAACTATGTGTGATTTTCTGTATATCACATGAATAGTGACTGTACAAATAATAGAGTTTGAAAGTACTCAGTTGGCTTAAAAAACCTCATGCTTCCAAAAATTGTACAATATTTTTCAAGAGGATGCTTCTAGACCATCTTTATGCCACAGTGTAGCTGCAGTCCAGCTTCTAAAAGTACTTAGGCGAAGTTTCTAAGACACTAAAAAATATAGTCTTATTGTAATTTTTCAGCATCAGTTAGATCCAGAATAAGTTTCTGTTACCTTGATGGCTCAGATCTAGTTTATTTGTGCATAACATGCATATTTGCCAGTTCTATAAGGTACTAAAAAGAAATTGAAATCATTAGTGCAAGGACATGAAACTCCACTCAATGATGCATTCATGATGCTCGTGACTAGGCACTGCTTTTCAAACATTCCCTGCAAAAGACTTACAGATACTGCAATTTTAAATGCTTTCTAACATCGCAGAACAAAAATTTCTAGAGGAAGATTACACACTAATCTACATTAAATGAAAGAGAAAATGGCTGTTTTAAA
This sequence comes from Pheucticus melanocephalus, assembly GCA_013398405.1. Lineage (NCBI taxonomy): Eukaryota > Metazoa > Chordata > Aves > Passeriformes > Cardinalidae > Pheucticus > Pheucticus melanocephalus. The sequence goes on along the minus strand of VZSJ01002102.1, from coordinate 775,835 downwards.
CCCAAACATTTAACAAACTAATTCAAAATGTTTCTTACATAAATGCAGCATGAAGTCATGTGAAACAATAAAGTAATGATATAGAATAGAGTTGGTATGTTTTTGAATCAGTGTCTTTAGGGTTTTTTTTAATATATTGGAGCATGTCTTTAGACATAGTATAAGAATTTGAGTATAGCTCTAGAAACTTTTTTTCTTTTTCCATTTAAAAACAAAGTGAAGTTTATATTTGCAATGGACAGAGATCATTTGGGTTAAATACAGGTCTATATGTGAAGATACTTATAACATTTTGGGAAAATGAATTAATATACTTCAAACAATTTAGTTCTATCTAGACGTTAACATTTGGATAGAAAGGATCTTAAAGAGAACCTATTTCACAAAAACTGTATCTGTCATCAGCAAATTTGATATAGTTAAGATTCAAGAAAGTTTATTCTTTGGTAAAAATTACTGATTACACAGCTGTTCATTTACTGTAAGAAGATTAATCAAGCATGAAAGATAGAACTCTAGTAGCATAAAATAAAAAGGTAACTTGCTGAGTTATGAGAAATGAGTCATGGATGTTCTACATTCAGGCTTTAGCAGAAGTAGACCATTAGTATTACAGAGAGATCACACTTCTCTTCTGTATTTGCTATAGGAAAAATATATTGAGATCCATCAGAAATCCTGTCAGCAACATCCAACAGCAGTGTCAAGGATATGACATTACCATGGGAGTGGGATCAGTTTGGGTCAGGAAAAACAGCAAGCACTGTGGAGATATTCCCAAAAGTACCCTGCAATGAACAAACATACATTTTATCAGGAGAAACTACAGCCAGGAAGAAAAGACCCATTATAGTGTGTCTAAAAGTAATGGAAATACAGGAAAAACTTCCAGGGAGTTTCCTAGACCATTCTTGACTTATTTGATAGAAATTCATAATATGATGTATCTCAAAATTACATCTTATATGACTTTGAAAATGTACATCTGATAGCTCACAACTGGACATTCCATATACCTCTGAGTACATTCACAGTGCTGGGATGAGAACAGGGTTAATAAATGCTTTGTTTTGCCCTTCTCCCAACTGCAAATGAATGCAAGATCAATGCTGCCATTACTGGTCTTTTTTCTGCATCAAAGTATTTCTGACAATGTGCACAATGAGTGTAAGAGGATGATTTGACCTCTTTATTGTAGTGGGATGTGGCAATTAATTTTTTATTGAAATTTCAATTAGCTTTTCTCTTCCCATAATGTTTTACCTAAATCCTCTTTTTAAGTTCTTACTGAGGTTACCAGAAAAGATCATCTAAGCATGACTGTGTTAAAAAGTAGAGGTAAAGAAAACAAATTATTTCTATTGTGTTCAAAATTGAGGTCACTTTAGGTTAACTGAATCAGATTCCTTGAAGAGATGAAGACTTTCCACATCATGAAGAATCATTCAGAGAATTCTAATTGAAAAAAGAAAGACACAAGCCTCTGATAAAAAGAATAAAATGCCAAGATTAGTACAACTGAGTGAGAAAACCTGAAACATATTTTACAGATTGTTGCCTTTATGACCCTTACAAAAGAAGATTTGCCAAATGAAAAACAATGGAGAAAACCCTGCAGATTACTTTAAATTTAGCTGTCTAGCGTCCTGGACCAACCAAAGAACAAAGGAATTAGGTTTAGAATCCAATTAGAATCCTTATGCAATGGAAATACTTCAATGCTAGCAGAAATGTAAAAGAAAAAACCACAGCAAAATAAAATATATTTCTCACAGAGAAAATTTTGTATTTAATTTCTGGGTACCTGTTTTTGTTAAGTTTAAGATTTTTTCCTTGAAAATTGTTATTTTTTATGTATGCTTTCCTGAAAAACATAGTATTTATCTGAAATGTTATATTATTAATGAAAACTCAAAATACTCTTTCTCCAATCTTTAGCCTGCATCTTGCAGATCTCATTTTGTAATGAGAAATTAAGCTACTTTGAGGAAATGTATGTATGCTTAATATAGGGAATCTGAATTTATTCAGTAGTAAGCCAACATTCACACTTAAAATCAGCTTTACTCAATACCAAAGCTGTGTTCAAAAAATATAATGTTATTGTGGGATCCTCTGTTCTCTGTGAAAATTTATGTAATTTCTGAAAGTTAGTCTCTGGGATGTGAATGCATTTAAGAAGGAGAAGTTAATAAATTACATGGTAGTACCTTCCATAATAATGTAACATATTCTTACTGCTTTGGCTAAGACAGCAATAAATCCATTTTCACAATGATAAAGTCAATATACCTCATAGTGCATTTAACTCTGTCCAAGGAAGGAAGAATTGTTAAATGTGTGCCTGTGCATGTGCCTTTGCTGCAGGAAAGTGTTTACCAACTATTTCAGTGGTATTGAGTTCTTCTCATGAAGTTCAGGGGAAAATAAAAAGAGAAGGCCTATTCCATACAGAAATGTGGCTTTGAAAAGACAAAACAGGAAGAAATTAATTGTAGCTTAGGGTCTTGTGCCTACCTTCTGATATAACCAGAGAGATTGTCTGGAATTCGCAGTCAATGAAAATGAATGCAAGTCCTCCAAGTGGGGGGCATCCTGCCACCCTTGTGAGTGAGCAATGTGTATGTCCTGGGTTTCCAGCTGGGGATAACAATGCTGCATGATGGATGAAATTGCTCTGTGGGGTTTGAAACACAAATCTGTACCTCCAGAAAAGATGTATTTTCCTCAGTTCTTATGTGGCTTGTAGGGGTACTGCAGAGAAGAATAATGTCAACCACCTCCACTCATAACCAAAGCCAGTTGCCATAGTAATAGCACCTCATTTTTGTGTTAATGGGGGTCAGACCCTGGTGTACTTCATGGCTATTTTTCAGTGTCTCATGGAGCTACTCTCTTAAACTTTGCAGATGCACACCAGGTGATATGAGTCCATTTTTACTTTTTTAATAATTTAAAAGAAAATATTTCAAAGCACATCAGTGTTACTGCTGCACATGAAAAGCTACCCTACATGAACAGCTCAAAAGAATAAATAATTCCTCTAAAAGAGACTGCACACATGCATTTTCTCATCTATCTTTACAAACCTGAAAGTAATTAAAATATGTGATTATCCAATAACAATAGGCCGATAGAAACACAAGGACAACTTTCTTCTGTTCTGTATCATTCTCCCATAAACAAAAAGTTTGGCCATCAAAAAGAAAAATTATTCTGGGAATTCTTCCAGGGAAAAAGAGTGTAATGCTTCTGATGCATCCTGCTTTTCCTATATGCAGCAGTGAATGGCACCATGACTGTCAGGTAAGCATCTCTTCAGGTATGCAGTTGGCATCAACCATGCTTTTTATCCCATTAAACTATCAGGTTTGACTATTTCCTATGCCATCATTTGTCATCTGTCCATGACTAAAATAGTTGGCTGCTCTGCTATCATATCACACTTTTACAGGTAAAAGTGTGACTACATTCATGTACCTTGACTACATTCATGACTTGATTCTTTAATTAGTCCACAAGCTATATTGGCTTGCTGAGCCTGAATAGGTGACTTGCTAAAAGTCACCAATCTCCGTTAGAATGAACTTGCAGGTTAAAATTAAATCTTACTTTTTACAAAAAAATTGTGGGTTTTGGTCACTTTCCTTTTCAAAATCTTATATTTTTTCAGATGCTTGGATATACTGATTTCTGTTGGAACAATGAAGCTGTAATTCATTAATATTCTCATGCATTTGTGTTCTGTCATCCTTGTGATTTGATGGCTATATGCATATAAAAAATATATGAGTATCATAGCTTATCATAATACATAAAGTTCTTCTGATAATGGTGTTTTTAGCGACAGCCCACTGTTTACAGGGTACACCTGTGACATTGTGAGTAGAGAAAAAAGATCTTTAAACCCCACCCACTGAGCAACCTGGGAATCTCAGAATCCTGTTATTGAGGGCAATAAAAATCAATGCTACTTTTAGTACTCTGGTTTTCAAATACCATCATGGAAACTGGATTCCAGAAACCCTAAATAGATCACATCTGATTTCCTTGCTGTTTGTATGAAACTCTTGGAGAGTAGCACCTGCAGCAGTTTAGCAATCTAATTCACAGGGATGAAATCCATACACTGACTACCCTGTTTTACTGAATTTCAGTTCAAGATCTCGATTCCCTTTGATATATCTACAAAAGAATAAAAGGGAATTGGTGTAACTATGAATAAATTCAATTTTTACAGAAGTGTCCTAAAATACTTAAGAAAAGTCAGTATACATTTCTTTCTGGAGCCTTGCCTAAATTAAACAAATACACCTTCAGGACATTTATCTGCTAGATTGGTGGTGTTATGAAGCACCTCCCTGAGTATTAAAAGGTTGAAACACTGATCTCTGAATTGTTAGCACCTGCTGACCAGCTGTCCTGATAACTTCTGATGAGTTTCAGCTGTCAGGAGTTAGGTAATTCTTAGCACTGTTAGAGCAACCATAAAACATTTGAGAAAGACCTGGGGATGTGAAAGGACAGATTTTTTTGTAGGGATGTTATTATGCTTCATAAGCTTTTTTTTGTTTGTTTGTTTTGTTTAGGATCTTTTACTGTTTTAAGTTCGGGGTTTTGAGTTACTATTTATTAATCAATCAATCTCTTAAAAATAGATTAGAAACTAAAAAGTGTTCTAAAGGTAGAAGGAGTGCCTTTGTGGCTTGGAGAAGAAACCAGAGCAAAATGCTCATGAGAATTTGGACTACACCCAAAATGGTGAAGGTAAGAAATAGAAACAAGAGGGCTGTACTGCTTGTTTAATATATATTTGTGTACTTGTAGCCTTGTTGCTTTGGGGCTTGCTTTTTCTTTGCTTTTGCATCACCTTGTATTGATTTAGTGAGCTGTTGTGTATTTCTTTTTAATTTTCATTGTGTAAAAACTTATTGCTTTTTGGAATGTTTTCAAGGGGCCTGCTGGCCATTTGATTTTGTTGCTATGGGCATTTGAAGTATTTACTTTATTAGCATTGGTTTTAGAGATTACTTTTCTAGTCTGCATTAAAATAAACACAAATTTTGAGTTTAGTGTTTCTCTTCAAAGGTGAGAATGTGGGGAAACGTGGTGTAATTTGGTTAAATAGTGACTGAGGTTTTTAAGAGTGCTTCTGTTGAATGTGGATTTAATTGCTGCTTTAAATGTGTTCCTTTTCTTGGCTATAAGTTGTTCCTGAATATAGGCTTTGTTCCTACCCTCCATGTGTTTTGCCCTGATAATTGATCTCCCACCTATTTGTTGTGTTCCTTTTCTTGCTGGAGGTGTATTATTAGGTAATGTAGTGATGTTTTAGATTTTTTTATGTTTTAGTGACCATGCTACCAGATTAGTTTCTTGTGACAAGCGAAAGTGATTAATTTCAGATTGGGCATAGGCATATTAGTGTTGAGGTTTTCCAGTTTTTTAAAATTGATTTTCTGAATCTTTTATGCATCTGAAACTGTGTGGAGGGGTAATCTGCAATGATATAGAATCAGTATGCTCTTGAAGTTAAAATGTTTTAAAATCAGAAAATGTTGCTGTTGGCATTACTTTATTGTGCAATTAATTGGTATTCTGGAGAAGTATAATATCCAGATATATTCCATATATTAATTAGGAGAGGTTTCTTTTTTGTGAGCGATGCTACCTAGTAAAATGAACCCAAAAGTGTTTGTGTTTCATTTGAGAAATGGAAAAAACATGTTTTTTTCTACAAACTTTTATTCTGAGCAATCAGAAAGTCAAATATCTTTAACACCCAGAGTTGCTTTGAGCTATGCATATTTTAACTTGTTTCAAATTAGTATCAGTTTTTTTTAATATGTGCATGTCCTCTAATTCCAAGACGATAAAAACACTGCTGCACTTGGAAAAGAATCTACTTTTAGCAGGTGGTAGTTCCTGGATTTCAATAAATTATGATGATGCAATTATAATAGCAGGTGTTGAATAAAGTTATCTGCACTGGAAATTTTAAAAACAATTTTACTTGGACTATCAGTGTTACCTATAGTAACAGCATAGCTATTATGTGTTAAAGGTACACAGGTTATTTTGTTTGCTTTTGTTTTGTGCTAACAACTAGAGAGTTTTTTTTCTACAGAGGAATAACAATTTACGATAGTAATAATTCAAAATATTTCATATGCACTGATCAGTTCTTTTATTTTTGTCATGTTCTCATAGAGAAAAGTGCTTCAATGCTGTATTCATATAGATGAAAACTTAATGCAGTGTGCACTGCAGGAAGAAGAGTACAAATGCAGAGAGTTTTGTATCAACTTCTCTCATCTCTGACATTCTGTATTACTCTTTTTTGACTAGTGTTGATGATTTTAAGGCAACCAGTAGAGATCTGTGAAGCAGAAGTTGTGGGAAAAATAAAGGAAAAAGCACTGAATCTTGTTTTCAGAATATGAGTGAACTCTGAATGGTCAGGAATATGGGGATGCTATGCAAGATGCTTATGTTATAATATAGAAGAGCCAAAAACTTCCCGAAGGAAAGCAGTAATACTATTCTACAGCTTACTTATTTTAAATTATCCACATCTTGAAACGAATGTTTGGGATTTTATAGTGAAAAACAGGAATGGAAATGACTTTTTTTTTCTCCCCTCTTTCTTTTGTGTCTGGTTTTTAATATTTACTTTTTCTTTTTTATCTCCCTAAGCAAGAATAGGCTCAGAGCACTACAACTGAAAAAAATCTGCTTAAACTTCTGTCTGTTTTGTAGAAGGGTGCTTATCACTGTCTTAGTGTAATGTAAAGGCTGTTGAACAAGAGCATGTCTTTTATACAACTGAGAAACATAGCATAGAGAACATGTAAAACTCTGGTTTTCCATTCTGTTGTGTAGTTGCACTAAAATCAGGAATTGTGCTGGAAATTGCATGATTTAAAGTCCAAACTTCATTCTTCCACAGTAGTCCTCCAAACAAAAATTTTTCTTGTGACAGTGATCTTTCTTTCAATATCAGAAATCTGTTTTATGAGAATGTGGTATCCAAGCTGCAACATGAAATGGAGCTGCTTTTATGAAATGTGGAATTTCATTAATGAACTTGGACACATGTCTGTATATGGTCAGTTGGTTTGCAAAGGCTTTGGAACAAAGCATTACTACGGATGTGAAAGGGTAACAGATGTAGCTAGGCATCAAGACTCTGAATGTGCGAAGACTATGAAAATATAAACACTCATTAGCTTGAATGACTTGGCAGGTTTGTGGGTCTGTGCTTGTGCATACAGACTGACTCATTGAGACACCAACCCTTTAGGAAATTGGAGGAGTCAGAATATGGCTTCAATTCTTGTGGCTGGGTTTCCTGGCATGCATGAAAGAAGATGGTGGCAATTTACGTGGGAGCATGATAATCCTGGTTTAGCAAACAAACTACAGTTCCTTCTTGGTCAGAATCCAGTAGAATGATTCCAAGTTTATAAAACTTATTTTTGCAAGAGAGGGGATAGAAAGCAAATGCATTTCTCCCAAGAGTGTGCCTTATCCTGCCTCTCACTGGCCCCCAGTTCCCCTAATCTATATTGTCTGGTGTATCTCTGTGATAGTTCTATGGTAGAAGTTTGTGAAACTGGAGGAGGGAAGACACACATGACACAACACATTACACCACAAAACAACAAATGAAACAGCAAAACACAAAACCCAACTTACTAGCAGTAACTAGCTGAAAATTCTAGTGTGAGTAATCAGGGTGTTTAAAGAACACTAGTAATTCAAGGTTTATATCTGGTGATTAAACTGCACAGTAAACTTCTGCTGAAGGCTAGGAAGGAAAGAGGTAGTGACTCTTGGCCACCATCCAGAGATTCTTTCAGATTGGTACAAACTTCTGTGTGAGATGGTAGAGAATGATAAAATTTTAGCCATTTATGATTTTTTAAAGTAATTTTTCAGTCTATGAAAGCAAAATTCTTATTTAGCTAAGAAACTGTGTGTATAACTTGCATACTGAATTCCTGTCAAGTATTGCTGTCAAGTGCAAGCCACTGTGCATGTTAATGTAATTTGTTTATAACATTCATGATTCTCTCTGTGATCATTCACGAGGAAAGTGCTCTATAAACATTAAAGATGACCTATGACTGGGGTAATTTATCTTATGTTGCCTGCTAACTTCCCTGCAGTGTAGGAAATGGAATTGGATCCCATTTAGCCCTTGTTTATCCACTTCTCACAACTTGCAGTACAATAAGAAACACTTTAAGGTGATGTTTTCACAGCTCTTTTGCGTTACTGCTTACTTATACTTTCCCCTTAAATATAGACATAGCCATCCATGAAGATAAGGTATTGTACTTTATTCTGCATTCTTGTTAGAAAGAAGACGAAGACAACACATCTAGATGATGTAGAGATTGTTACCATTCATGTAAGAAGGCTGAATATATCTTGGTGGTATTGGAGAATGGGCTGATGCTTTAAATTGGTGGTTTGATTGTTATTTTACTTATTAAGACTGAGTCACTAGAAAGGTAAGTTGTTATATTGGCTCCAGGGGACAGGAGAGATTCACTTCTGTGCTGGTTTTAAAACCAGCCTGAAATTAAACTCCAAATAACATCTCACAATTCAAGAGTGGTAGCCATTTTTTCCTCCTGAAACCAACCCCTTCCTTATGAAAAGGTGCATGGTGTAGAACAGCAACCTGGCCATGCCCACACAGGGCTCAGCTCCATGCCTCCTCTCAACCAAGAAAACTTCCAAATCTCAATTAATTCTGTTTTGTGGTTTTTTGTTTGGTTGGGGGGTTTTTTGTTGGTTTTTTGGGTTTTTTGTTTTGGTTCGGGGTTTTTTTTGTTTGTGGTTTTTTTTTTTTTAATTTTTTTCCTAATGGATTGCTGTAAGAATGTGGAGAAGAAAAAGAAAAAGAGATGGGGTGGGGCATAATCTTGAAATACTTCAAAAATACTAAGAATCTTTCAGAAGAGAGGATGCAATTCTCCATAAGATTTTCCTGCCAAGATTTTCTTTGCTCTGAATATTTCCAGGTAGCCATAGGGATAGCCTAATTTGAATATTCCAGCACCCTCTGGGTATGATTTTTTTCTGAATTTATTACTATGCCAAGACACATCTTTGATTTAAATATATGAATAGACTCTAAAATAAGCTCAGTTTTGAATTTTTGCCATACTTGCCAAATTGTTTTGTTTTATAGATTCAGAGTGCCTTTATTAGCCTGGTGTTGTGGTGGATATGATGTAGTAAGATTAAAAACATGACTTGATCTCCAGGCTTTGTTCATAAAAGGAATTCTTTAGAGGCTCACAAAGCTACTTTTGTGGAACAAGTACAGCTTATAATTTGAACCTCAGTGATTCTAAGGTGTCTGCTTATATCTCAAAGTTTGCTTTCTTCTTCTGACCTAGATGAAATCTCTTCTGCTGGGGAGGTCATATGCATGCTTCTTTCAGCCTCCTTTGTTCTAGAAATCTATCATTACAATTTTATTGATGTAGCAGTTTTCAATAGTTTCCCTTTTCTTTATTCACCAGCTCTTGTCCTAGCCCTTTTAAACATGACTACTGTGACTGCTATCTGTTGCTTTGGAGAGGCTAATTGTGAAACCATGTGACTTCAAACACAATTCCTCCCTATTCTAATGGTTATTTCATGACATTGGTTTATGAAACAAAATAGTTTTAAACTAATGGAATTTCAAAAGTTCAGCAACATTATTTTCTTTGTCTGCAATTTCCCTTGTTCCTTTGTTATTTGTCGTGATTGTACTGTTTAGTCTCAGTACTTGGCCTAATTTACGTGGCAGGGATGGCTGTGTTGCTCTTTGCTCACCCCTCAGTTGCTGATTCTCCAGAGTAACCTTGAAGCAATGGTCAGTAGCTGTTCATTCTGTGTTCCTGCTACAGGAAGGTGTTGAAGTCATATTCAGAAGGGGTTATTTTCAGTAACATGGATGAAAGGGAGTTGATGGGCTTCCCTGCCTCGTAAATCTGTAGGAATTGCAGAGGCTGTGCAGTGGGTAACACTATAGGTAAGATGTGTATACAGAGCAAAGAAAAGAATTCTAATGTTCCACTCTGGTTTTTATTCTAAGAAAATTAGGACATAGGAAGCTCTATCTTGAAACAATTATTGGGATACCTGCTCACTTTTAGAACAACCCTGTAATCATCAGTTTTTAAACAGGATCACCTCTTTTGATTTGCCTCTGTGACATCATTGCCATTTTTAAGTGCAAATGTTATGGCTCCAGGTAAAAAATAGGCTTCTAATGAAAAGAACTTGTTTCAATGCTAATATCCAACAGAACAAAAGTAAGAACTACGAAAATAAGAAATACAGAAATGCTTCTCGTAGCAAATTTTGTTGAAAATTAAATAACTGCCTAGAGAGCCTCAGTAAGGCCTTTGACAAAAGGAATAATATTCTTGATCAACACATAGGAGTGTACTCACAGTGAGCACTGCAGAAATGCTTATGTTCGCAATTGTAACAATAGGGTTTTTGCTGTGCATTTTAATATTCTGAAGTACCCTTCAAACCCAACCTCTCAGTCTTGGTCTTTGTTGTTACCTTCTATTACATGGTTTTGTCTTTCTCCCGCTTTCTTCCTACTCTCATCCTTTAGGAGAAATGGAAATGGATGAAATGGTGCCTATCTTTTTATGAAACTGGACCTGAAAGTAACCACATTAATTTATTACAGAGGAGAGAAGCTTTTCTAATGCTAAAATAGATGTACTGCTGCAAGACTTTTTACCCACATAAGAGTTACTAAAATTATTTTTGGGATGTTCTTGGCTCTATCCTTTCTGTAAATATCTTGGGCACACAGAAATAATGAAAGGAATTACAAATAAAACGAGCAAAGATACAAAAAAATTGTATGCCAACATTTTTTTAAGAAGCACAGGTGTCAAGCATCAAATATTTTGTCTTCAAAGTTTATATTTACAGAGGTGTGCCTAATTCAGAAAATAAATTCAGGTAACTCTTGAGTTTTATTGTTTGATTTTTTTTTTTCCTCTAAATCTGGTTGCTTGAGGAAAAATTACTTTAAGACAGTAGTGTTTAAGATTTTGGCAAAAAAACCCCCCAAAACATAGAGTCATTTAGGTTAGAAAAATGTCTTTAGGATCATAGTCCAAAATAAAAGAAGCAAGAACCTGAAATTCATGTTAGCCAGTCAAGGTGATGAGGTTTAAAATTTGTAGACTTTGCAAAAAGCAGAATTGGAGGTTGTCTTAAAATAATGTTGTATGGTACTTTCTTGTGGGCCTTATATTTTAAGTAGGATCCTGATGGTTTTCTGATGGAGGAAGATGCATTTGGGTACCTGACCACAGTGAAATGTATACCTTTAGGGGTGTGGCATATATCAACATGTGAGAAGGGAGGAAGTGGAACACTGCATATGCTGCTCAGACTACATTACTTTTCTCAAGAAAGAAAAGTATTTTTTCCTCTATGTTGGAGTAGTTGTGTGTACCCTTTCTCTAATTTCTATTTTGCTCCAGCCTTTTAACACAAATTTTTCCTGAAGAAAAGCAGAAGTCTTTCTCTGTTATTTCTGCATGAAGGCATAGTCTCCTAATAACTGCTCTCTGCATCTGTTGATGAAATCTGCCCCATACCAGCAGGAGGCTACAAGGACCTTGGGATATTGTTAGTGTGTATCTTTCCACTACTTTGCTCCAGAAACTGTTGTGACACCACGTAATGAATATTTTTTCAAGCTGTCAGTATTCAGTTAATGTTCACATTTGCACTCCCTATACCTGAGGACTGTGTGAGAATTTATTTTAACATATTTCAATTTACTTTTACTCAGTTAAGGAAAAAAATCATTGGGTTGAAATTGCTACATGTTTTGTAGAGTTTGCTCTTATTGCAGTTACATCAGTGGTAACCAGTTTATTTTTGAAGGAGAAAATACATTGGGGAAAAAAAAGGACATGTGAGACTCAAAGGACCTTGGTGTGCAAGGACAGAAAGATTATCCAAAGCAAACACATCTGACACTGGATGTTCCTGCCTTTCAATGCCACAGTTTAGTTCCCTTCCCTGAACGCTCAGCTCTGTGTTGCACTCAAGAGTTCTCTGGCTCAGGAATTACTACAGCGTATTCTCAGCTGAGGTAAACATGGACATGACTAACAGTTTAGGTGAGAACTGTGTTTTCTAGCCTTCATTTGTGAAAATGTGTGTGTGCTTGTTTGTGCAAGCCATTGCTCAGAGGCACTTCTAGCACTTCTGTTGGCAGGCTAGTTTTGAATCTGATTCTCCTCCCACCTCTTACCAGTAGAGCAGACCAGAAATCAAGGGTCTCTGATCAGATAAAACACTCTGCTGTGACTGGTGCTGTCAGCTGAATCCCCCTAAAAACCTTTTAGACATTCTGTAGTCTTGTGAGAGATGGGGCTTATAAGAATTTCTATTTCTGGAACCCAGCAGATGTTCACTCCTCTTAATGATGCCTGAGGCAGAGGTGAAAACAACCACCATAATGTGCCCACTCTGTGTCTGCCACTTGGAAGTACTGCTTACCACTGAGACTGAACATTTTTTACAGCATCAGCCACTTGAATGAAGTACAAGAGTGAAGGAAACAAGGATATCATTTAAGTATAAGTGGACCAAATATAAATAGACAAATTTCCCTATTCTGTTCTGTGAGTATAAAATGTGAGCTTGACCATCATTTCAGCAGCAATCTCTTTGTATCCTGGATCCATCACATGGACCCCAGTTCTGCAAACTGGAATGGGAGGATGCCTGGTTGGACTATTCTTCCTTCTGTGGAGCTGTGCGGTTTGGTTCTTTCCAAAGTTCCTATTGCTACATACATACATACATGTGTGTGTGTGACAGAAATACATAAAGGTCAAGTGTCATTAAATGTGATTATAAAAGTGCATGTGCAGCAAATGGATGACTTGCTGCCTTGTTCAATGGGCTATTGCATAGCTTTTTGTTGTTATTTTTGAAAAACTGTAATTGTACCTTTAGAATGAATGAGGCTGCTTTTGCCTTTCCCCTACTTTGATTCTGGGTCTTTTAGAAGGAGCCTCTTAGCTGTGAGTACTAAGACTGGGAAATTCCTAAAGTGTGGATTTGGGCATGCAGAGGGTGATAGAACAAACAGGCAACCACAGGAGCAGTGCAGACAGAGACACAGGCTTCTGGGCAGACCAAGAGCTAAGCTGCTCCAAGGCAGAAGAAATGAAACTTCTATAAGGATTCAGGAGGACTCAGAATTCAACCATGAGAGTCACTGAAAGTACTGCTAGAAAATAGAACTAGAGAAAGGTCCTAGGTGATACTGGACAGAGAAGACGTTTTTATCTGCTTCATCAATGAGTTCTTTGTTGTTTAGAGGGCTCTTGTTTCACTTTCACTGAGACAAGTCGTCTTTAGAGAATAAGAACACCTAAGGTAGTTTGAACTCCTGTTTAGGAAAATATGGTACAATTCTACCTCAAAGTCATACTTGTTGAGGGAAGGTTGACGATTACTGGGAATATGAAAGTATGATCAAGAATTACCATGTTAGCAAAAAAAAAAAATTGCTATTTACTGGATAAAATCAGTAAACAAGTTCATATACTCAGACTTCACAGTAGCAATTTAATAGTTAACCTTTCTGAGATTTCAAAAATAACATCTAACTTCAAAAAAGTCTCTTGAAGTAGTTTGAATTAAAATCAAAAAGGTAATCTGCATAAATTCAGTGATGTTAGTTGGTTTCATCCTCTCAGTATTAACATTTACATTCAGGACATCTCTATCTGACATTCATAAGTGTTGCTAGCTCATCCTACTCCTCCACAGGACAACATCATTTTAAAATCTCTTATTTTGTAGCTCATAGTCAACCTAATAATATAAACAATTTAATTCAAATGCCAGCTAAACAATAACTTATATTGTCCTTGCATTGTATATTTTCAACACTTCAAACTTATTTACTATGATGTTTCCAAACATGACTTCTTATTCTCTTCTGATGACATTTGAATTATTGAAAGATTGCATCTAGACTGCAAAACTCACTGAATGTCTGAAAGAATCTAAATCTATTCCATGCAGTATAAATAATTCATGCTCAATTCTCCTCTCAGCTGTGGGAATGCTGCTGCTTATTTACAGCGCATTTCAAGGGGAAAAAACCCATCCTGTTTTATTAACACTTCTCTGCTATTAGATAAAGTTCGTCATATGTTCCTATAGAAGCTACTTAAATATATTTACTGTGATTAGATGTAAATGATCTTTAATTTTCTATTATAATTACTTCATTCCTCATTTATGAACTTAAATTACCAACTTTGGGCTTTTTTTCTTTTTAAATATTATTTAAATGATCTAGTAATTCAGTGTTTTCCTGTTAGGGAATCCTCCCCATTTCCCTTTTAGAACCAGAGATTGAGAGGGATGTGGAAGGCAGGAGTTCAAGCTCCCCCAGGCTTTGACTTCTGTCTACCTGCCTAAGGACAGTGAATGTACCCATGTTAACATGCAGAGTCTTGCCATTACTATTCATTTCACCATAGAATGAAAGTAATGCTTTTGAAGTTTTCCGTGAATCAAAGTGACACAAAAACTTTTCAGCTGAGTCTTAGATTTAGTTTTTTCTTCTTTTGCATGACTCCTTGCTTCAGAAATGACCAGAAATTTCAGCCTATCTTAGCCAGTGCCCTGCAATAACTGCTGCTTGATTATCCTCCACAAAGTTCTCTGATATTGCAGCTAAGAAATGTAGTTTGCTGTATTTCCTTTGGTAAAATGTGTTTGGATAGGCTTTGACTCTCGTATCTGATTCCATCTGAAAAAATAAAGAAATATTTAGTATGCACTTACCTGCGCTTCATTTTCTGTTATTGGTGTAGGAATCTTGAGGGAAATGCTACGTGGAAGTTTCTAACTTTAGGTCTTTCCTTCATACTTCAGATGGGGCATCTCAAAGTGCAAATGTAGATGTAAATACTAACTATTAAAGCTAACAAAGACCTCACAGATTTTATTTTACACTAATATATGATATATTTGTAAGGTAGCTTAGAGGACTGATACTGGAATAAACGGTGCTGCTACTACCATTATGTTATATTGACACTTATAATCCTTTTCAGTTACATAAATTGATAAATCCATAGTTATAGTTCTGTTCTCTGCACCAGATGAACTATTTCCCCTTGTAGCTGTAAATCCAGATGAATCCTATCAATTAGGGGAATAAGCCACAATGGCTGTAGGACTCTCCTTCTTTGCTTAGAATAGGGGTAGTTACTGTTTTGGAGAAAATTATTTCATGTGATACTGGAAATAATATAACTACATTTCAAGGGCGTAATGTTTCCTTTTAAGGAGCTTTCCCTAATGATTGGTATATATATCTTAACTCTCATAATAGATGTTTTTGTTATAAAATCTCTAGCCTTTTTTTTAGTGTTACTGCTTCTTGGAACTTCTCTCAGTATGTATCCCATCACAGTGTCTTACAGGTTAACTGAGGTCTATGGAAATGTTCCTTGAGCATTTTGCATCCACTTTTCAGTGGCATTGAGTGGGTGCAGCAGTTGTGTCAGAATTGTTCACGTTTCTGTTCTCTCTATTTCTAGTTTACTTAAGTTAAATATAAAGCATTCTAATAAAATGCGTCCTTTTATTTTAACCTCATTTACACCTAGAGAGCCTTATAGATATTTTTCCTACTGACTAACAGGATTCTTTTTCTGACTTGTAAAGAATGGTACAAAAAATGAACACTTAAATTAATTGATTTTATAATTAAGTTACAAGAGAGGCATTAGATATCACTCTTTCAAAATGCCTGGAGTGAAAACAAAGTGGCATTGAGTTTTTCAAGGGACATCTCCTCACGCAATGCTTTGTGTTCCTCTGGGAATAAATTACATCCATGTAATGTTCCATACTTTTCCTCTGGTCTCCAGGGCCAGGGATTCCTGAGAGATGATTTTACTATTAGAGACAAGCTGATAAGTCTTTGAGTATCTCAGTCTTTTCCATGCCTTTCCTTTGGCTCCTTATGTATCTCTAGAATTCTTTCCTATTTCTCTTTGCATTTCTTGCTGATATTGACTCCAGGTCAGACTGGAATTGCCTGACCCTATTTGCGATCCATCAGAATAACTTTATACTTCTCACAGAGTATATTGCATTTTATTAATGTACACTTAAAAGGTGGGAAAACCATGTGAGGAATTTAAAAAAGCATATTTAAGAATAAATCTTGAACATAGATATTTATATTCTGCTTATGTTTGCCAGTAGAAGATATTATTTGCCATCTTCTGAAAAAAATACAAACATGAACTAAATTTATTTGGTGAAAATCTACTGTCAGCTGTATGAACTCAGTTACCCTGTGCCTTTAGTGGGGTGCTAGATTGACCCTGGTATAACAGCACACAGTGTATATCCCATTACTTATCTGTTGGAAAGTAAATGTTAGAAAATTGTGATGGAGGTTCTTCGCTAACCCAGGTTATTATTACCCATATTACTCTTCAAAAAGCTTTCAGAGTCATAAAACAGATTGGAAAGAACTTTTAGGATCATCTAGTTTCAACCCCTTGCCATGGCAGGGACGCCTCCCACTAGACCGGGTTGCTCAAAGACCCTGACCCTGATGCAACCTATAACTATTTAGTGATTACCCATCTCTTCACAATGATGGAAAGAACATTGAGCAAAGGACGTAAAAAAATGTCAGTTACATGGAAGCACTAAAGGATGATTCAGATTAATAGCAGTGAAAACCAGTTGTGGAGTTTTTAAGGTACTTTTTATTAAAAATTGCATGGTCAGAGAAGTGCAGTTACTATTTTCATTCTTAGTGTTTGTTAGGTGTAAAACCTAAGTGCTAAAAAGTGAATTTAGTGTTTGATTTCAAAAGCTATTTTCAAGCAGAATCTTCAAACTTCTCAAAGTAACCATTAACCACTTCTGTTGTTTGTGGGCGTTGGTGATGCAGGCGGGAACATTCAAGGAGCAGCAAGATTACAGAGCCCTGGGAGTGGTAATAAAAACCTGTGCTTCCAATGGAGCCCTGTGTCCATGGGAATGAGCAGTGCTGGGGAACATGCCACCAGTGTGTGGTCTTCCACTTCTTCTGTGGTATCCCCAGAGGGATCTTTTGCTCTTGCTTAGGGTCTCAGTAGCAAGCTAGTTCTTTTCACTCTGTCCTTTGTGCACAGCATCCTGAGCACCATCTTTATCTCCTAAACTTACAGTCATCAACTGCTGATAATCCAGCTTGTCATCTACCCTGTTGATGGCTGGCTGAAAGCTTTCAGCACATGTACCTCCCACCTCACCATGACCAGTCTGCTCTTCAGGACTGTTCTTTTTATTTATGTGCATCCCAGATCCCATTTCTCAGTGGATGAAAACAAAATGGTCACTGTGATCTATACCTTGATGATCCTCATGCTGAACCCTCTGTTCCACACCCTCAGAAACAAGAGGTGAAGGCTGCACTGAGGAGGATGATACACAGAATAGTAACACCAGGGAAGAGGCAGACCATGACTCAAGACAGAGCCTGACTGAAGGCCAGCTTCTCTCAGCTGTATAAGCTGTTATTTCATTCTGCCTTTATGTTCTGCTTGTGGAAAAATTAACATTGCCTTTCACTTGGAGTAGTATTCCATCCTCTGTAATGGAGCAGCATAGCACTGCCTGTGTTCTTTCTCCTAGGCTGTGAGCCTGTGGCTCTGGCTTTGATAGCCTAGGTGAGGAGCATCTCATGTCACATGGCCACTCCTTAACTAGTACACTTTAATTTAGGATGAGTGACTTCTGGGGTCATTTTAAATATCAGCACGCAGGTGAGACAAAACCTTGTTTGGCTCAAGAGCAGAGTTTCTTCTGTTTACATTACAGCTGGATCATTTTTTCTTCAGTAGTTGTATTACTTAATTTGGGTAATTTTATATGGCAGTACATTTGGATGTAATTAACTTTCCTCTGGAGAAAAAGAAGGAGAAAACCCTAAGAAAACAAACTAGCAGAGTAGCTGTTATGCTTCTTCAGGGCATGGGATATCTCTGGAGACATGAAATACAGGGGACAGAGTCTGAGTTTACCCAACATTCACATCCATATACCCAGCATAATGTGGCTCCTGCAGTCTTTCTCCACAGCTGGTTCATACCAACTTCCTAAGTCCTCATGTAGCCAGTGCCTCAACCCACCATATCACACCATAATTTGAATTGTTCCAGCTTGGGCCCTTGCCTAATGCTTATTTTTCTGCCTCTTGCCCTGCTTCCTCACCAGACTGGCTTGAGGTTAGATGGAGTGAATGGTAAATTGCCAAGAGTCCTTTCCAAAACAACAAAGGCTACCCTGAAGAAAAAGAAAACAGGACAGGAGCAATTGATATTGATGTGCCTTTCTGGACTAGGATGTCTCCTGGTATAAATATCTCTTGACTAGTAAGAGCAGTAGCTAAAATACTATCTGTATCTCTCAACTCTGCCTAGAGTCACACTGCAGCCTACAGTGCTCCCACTAGTGTCCCAATTTTTGTGTCAGCAAGAAAGATCCCACTGAATTAACTGATGTGGAAATAGGTCTGTAGTCCTCCAGGGACTAGAGGAACAAACACTGCCTAATCAATTCCATTTCAAAGGCTGATATGTCCTCCCACTCAGATGTGCTACTTGAAGATGTGTGTAAGACACTGGACAGTTTATTTTGTACTGTTACATATTAACAGTTTCTGTGAATTGCAGAATTGCATTGGTTTCTTTTGATCACCTTCTCAAAAAGTGCTGTGGAAGAAATAAATGCCCATATGCCTGTGTGTGTGTTTTATACATATGGCATTTTGAAAACCGTGGACATTTATTTTAATGCTTGTCTTAGTAGGCCTTTTCTTTGTTTTTGGTGGTTTTTTGGTTATTGAGGGCTTGTTTTGGGGTTTTTTTGTTTGTTTTCTTTGGGGGTTTTTGGTTTTTTGGTATTTTGGGGTATTTTTGGGGATTTTTGGGGGGCATGGTATTTTGGGGGTATTTGTTTGATGGAGTTTGTTTTGGTTTTTTTTCAGGAAAATTTAGTGTGTAATAAAGAACCCAGACTGACTGAAGGTGAACCAAGAGATCCTGCTTGTCACTTCACTGCTGACAGTGCAGAGTTGTCTCTTGGGGATAGAGGGGAGTGTTTATCTTGTGCTGATAAGAAATAGCAAAATTACACTTTATGATAGTCCTTCAGAAACCTAGCACTAACACCCCACTGTCTCTGTGCCCTCCATTATTGCTGTCTTTTCCTCTATAAAAATCTCGAAATGGATAGGAGTTATCAGAGTGAAGGATATTTTAATTCAGTATCATATTGCTAATCCTAAGTACCATTGGTGTTTGAGATAAAAGTGATTTCCTGTATGAATTTCTCTTTAATAGTATAACTGAATAATCTGACAATATTAGAATGAAATTTTCTGTTCAGAGAATTGAAAATGTCTGAAAATATTTATGCATAATTTTATACTTGTAGAGTGAATCTGATTTTACATCATTTCTGGCAGCATTCAGCTTTGTATTAAGCTGTGCTGTCAATTTATACAGATTTTCAGTATGAAGAATACCTGCTCTCATGGTGTCTCAGCTGTTTTCATTTCAAGGTCTCGTATGAAATGTGTAGGAGTACAGGTCCTTTTGTTTATACTGTTATTTACTCCAAGCTATCCTTTAAAGGTTCAACTAATGTGGATTCTGTCTTGCTGTAGTGTGGGATTGTACTTGTTTAATAATCAAAATAATTCTGAAATCCTGCCTTATATATAAAATTATCAATTAAGCATGGTCTGTTATGCCTTAATAGTTTTTGTTCCCCTCCAGTATCTCTCTTACAGGGTAAGCTCTCTCTGATACTAACAAGATCTCAGTAATGAAGGAACATGCCTGTTCTACAAACAGATTCCTGATTCTTTCCCCAGTCAGATGTTCTAAGTCCTATTAAATAGAGAGTCACTTCCCTTTTGATTTCTGTGAGCTTACTTTTCCCAAAACTTTGAGAGCATTTCCAGTTTTTTAGAAAAAGCAAATACTTGCTCCTGGAGACATGGGTTCTTTCACAGTTAAATCTTTTCTGTCATGGATTATTTAGATTTGCTAGGTAAACCCCTTAAATCAATGCTCGGGGTGGGGGAAGGAAATCTGCACTCCTTTCCTCCTTGTGTTGGGCCAGTGATGGGAATATTGGAAAGCTTTTGTTCACCAAGGAAAAGCCTGTCTTTCCTCCAGGTATTCTAAGACCCAAGTCTTGCTGCTGTCCTAAATAGAAAATATTGGTAATATAGCCTCGCCTAAATATTATCATTCTGATAGTGATCAGCACAAAACTCTGCACATTTGATAAGAAAACAGGTAATGCTGGGTTCCTAGACGATCTTGTTACTGATCTGAAAACTAAATATAGATCTATATTAGATATATCTTTTTAAAAATAAGCAGAAGAAATTCTTGCTAAAGTATATTTCCTTCTGGAAAAAGCAACTGATACTTACACAGGAATAATAAAGGAACATGTCAAGCAAGGGCATATTTTGAAATGTCAGTATATCTTGACATCCAAGAACTTTAAAAAAAGCAAAGTATTATATTTCAAATCTATTATTTATGCTCCATGTTATATTATTTTGACTTTGCTTTCCACTTATATTGCAATGATAAGAGCATTATAATAAAAAATCTATTTCTTGTTGCTCCTGTCACAAATATTGTATGAAAAAATGTTTCTGGGAAGGGAAGAAATACATCTTATTCATATCAATTTTGAGGGTCAGTGCAGTGAAAATGCATATGAGGAAGTAGAAAATCCTTTCAATCTTAGAGAGCTCACATAGTCCTGCCTCAAACTGTTTCAAGTCAATGTCTTCACAAAGTTGAATTTGTTTGATTCTGTTAAAAGTCACAGTAGCACAACAGATACAGGTCCTAATAAGTATTCAGGAGAGGGAAATGGACTCAGAAAAGGAGAAAGAAAATCAACCTGAAGCCATATTGTTGATGGGAGGCCACCTTGACTCTCTGACAAGTATAAAGGAATCTTTGTGTCATGTGAAATCTCTTCAGAGTAATTCTTCTGATGTAGTGAGTTTGAGAAGAACCAGGGGACACCTCTCCAAAGATCACATTGAAAATGAATTATGCATTTCCCAGCTTGTTAAAATCTTATTTTCAATCACAGGTACATGGTCTTCAGTTCTTCATTTGTTTGATGAACTGTGAAAGAGCAAACCCTCTAACTGATTTGTTAAAGTGTTTTGGGGTTTTTTTGACTGTGCTTGATCCTTGAGAGGAACAGATGAGAAGGAAAGAAAAATATTTTACAGTATTATTAAATTTATTTGAAGATGCGTAGTACACTTTGCTCTCTAGCTGATATGGCATAAACCAATGCCTTTCTCTCTTGATGCAGCGGGTGGGGGTATGTTGGGGGAAGGAGAAGGACAGAAGGGTTTGGACAATACTGTTAGACACATGGTGTAACTCTTGGGGATGGTGCTGTCCAGGGCAGAGAGTTGGACTCAATGGTATTTGTGGATCCCTTCAAACTTCAGCTTATTCTGTGACGCAAAATATACAATGTGATGCCATCCTAGATTGTGTTATGTTATAAAAGGTAGCTGGGATCCAGTTTAGACTTTGTTAGATTTGAAATTGATCTCAGCATCCTGGATGTCTCATGTCCTTGACATTACAGGTATTGTTTTTGGAACTAGCAACACTGACAGAGTCGACTAGGAGATGTGCTCCTTCCAGTTAGAAAATTACATCTTTTGCAAAACAAATTAAATGCAGATGGCACTGAATTCAGAATCTACCAATGTTTTTCTCACTAACATTCTTTGATAGTCAACACTAGTTACCTTCAAGTCTTCTGAAAGTGCTCAGTGATCTGCACAGCTGGATATCTGCTACAGATAGGTAATATAGATAGATATGGATGTATGTTTTAAGGTAAAAATTACAGATTGTTTTATAAGTACACGCCAGTACTTCAGGCTACTACTGGATAAAAGTCTTCCTCTGTCTAGTAGTAGCTTGGAAAATCCCTACATCCCTAGGAGAATCCTAAATTCTACTTCATTGTAGCATTTACTGATAAGGCAGAGTAACAGCGCTGTGAAGTGTGAATGCACAGGCATGGATATATCTTGAACACATTTTACAAATAATTTTGATATATCAGTTCTGCAAAAATTTGAACTCTGGTAACAAAAATGTAATTCCTTTAAATAAAATACTTATTGACTCTTTCTGGGGTTCCTTCATGTATTTTTTAGCTGAGTACTTGTTAATTAAAGACCAGCTTAGTACTTCATGCTGCTAAAGAAAAATTAATAGGATATAAGGGTGATATCTCAAAAAAGCAATGTACCATGTTAATTTGAAAAGCTCCTTTTCCATTGGTTGAGTGATGCATAGCTTAGCTCTTGTATACCACCATTACTACAAAAAAAAAATAGTTACAGGTCTTGATCTATTTCTAGCTTGAGACTGGGATGTGATCATTTTCAGGTTTCTTATGCCTCTTGTAGAGCAATATTGATTTCACTAAAACATCCTTTCAAGCATTTGTCTAAGAACCAAGGGGATTTTTTTCTGTAACCATAACTAGTTTTAAGTATTGGGGTCTGACCATGTCTTTTATTATAAAGTCACTGATGGAATGTAACATAAAAGAAGGAAAAGAATGGATGGCAATGTCCTGCGGTTAGTAAGAAATTGCAGAGTCCTTCAGGTAGCAATACGTGAGGCAAGGCAAAGAAAAGTTCAAAATACAACGTAGAGCACATTTCCACCTTCTCAGTACAAGAAAGGCTTGCTAGACTGGATCAGCAAAAGAAATGTGAGTTCCTAGTAGAGTATTGTATTAGGCTTTATGGCCAGTATGATTATTAATTGGGAGGATTAAACTTCATACAGGATTTTGTACACTTAACTGGAAATCAGGAGTTCATTCCTATATGCTGGTGTACTTACTAATTGCAGTGAGGACCCAGGAAATATGTTCCACCAGGGTAAGGAATTCTGGTGTTCTCAGGATATTGCTGGAAATTATACATTATTCCAAAAAATGGATGGAGAAGTTTCCTTGATTTTATTTTCTTAGAAAATAAATCAATTCCTGATTTTAATTCCACAGATTAATTTTTACACTAGAACTTGCTGAATAATTAAAAGTTTGAAGATATTTTTTAAGCAAAAGAAAAAAATCCCAGTCATTGGTACTATTTGAGACAATTAATCCAGACCTATGTTGTACAGATAAGTCAATTAAAATAACTGTGGTTTCTTCCTCTCACAAAAGATCTTCTTTATCTGGTCCTGCTCTAAAGTCTGTGGAAGCCAAAGAAAACAGTTTATTCAAATTCAGTATATTTATTTTTCCATTCAACATTGGTCATCCCTGTCTGTACATGAAAATGTCTTATGTTCATTTCTTCCTGACTGCTGTCCCTGGCCACATATGCTGTGTCTTATATGGCCAATGTGAACCGTACCATTTCAAATATCGTGGCTCCCCCATTATATGCACGCATCTTTGCTTGGTAGTAGAATTTCCTGTTCCATCCTGGGGGCTTTTTGCCTTGATTACCTGGCATATATTTGCATAGAAGTGGCCATTCCTAGACCTAAGCGGCGAATTGCAGGGTGTTGTCACTTTCATTTTGCTCTGGCCTGTTCTGGGGGCAAGGACAGAGAAATCATACTAACAGTTTGGATTGTGTCTATAATTAAACTGTAGATATCTGCCAGAAAATGGTGCACTTCCTTACTCATTTCTAGATGATTTCCACAGCTTGTGAGTAGAAGGATGTTTCCTTGGCAAAGACTACTTAATTCATCTGACTTAGAACTAGAGTTCATAATAGATCTGACAACTTTTTACATGAAAAAGTATGTTTACCAGAAAATGCTGCTCTGTTAAGATCATGAATTTGCAGTAAAACTTTATTAAAATAACATAATCTTTCTTTCTATGTGATGATTTAATCTCAATATTTTCAATAAATTAATGAAACTCTATTTGCTCTGTGAATACCAAAGCTAAATGTTAGAGTTGGTCTATACCAGTGTTTCCATAAAGTACTACAAGTTTTTGCAGAACCTGCAAGTCTCGATTGAATGAGGGTTGGCAACCGAGCAATACATTCACCTTCTCCACTCACAGTCTTTGTGGTCTTTTATTTAATCCAGAGGCCTGCCCACAAGAGAGCAGAAACCTTTGCATACAATCAGTGTGCTCATTTCTGTATGGCTTCCACCTGTTTGTGTTACAAATTAATAGCTGACTCTTTCCTCATAAGTTATTACTTGGTACTTGAAAATATTGATTAGTTTAATGTTTTCTCTGTTTAGGTTTTTAAACCTTACATAGGCTTTCAAAAAAAGTTATCTATAAGTATCAAGATTCTAAGATTAAAAAATATAAAAGCATGCAAATCCCTACAGCTTCATCTAGCAATAAAATTGAGTGGTTGCTTAATCAATAGAAGAGAAATAGGTAACCTTCACAAGCATTTTCAACTCAACTGAAATATAAACAGAAAAAAAATTATAAAGCCTTTCTCAGCAAGTCAAGAAGGAGAAGGAAACATTTTAGATCATGAAGTATGTATTTAAGAAATTGGAGGTTTAATTGATACTGCCATCTTTTTTTTCCAGTTAGTATCCAAAATTAGGCCACTTAACCTTATTATTTGAGTATCTCTGTTGTGAGATAACAAAATAGTCATGGAAATCTTTAATTTCATCACATTGACTCCATTTTCACTTTTTATTTTGCCTTTGCAGTTTCAGAATGTATACTCTAATATGTTTATTACAATCATCAGCTATATCACATAACTTATCTTGTTGGAATATTTGAAATGTGGGATGGGATATGCTATTTTCAGTGCGAAATAGTAGACTGGTTATGTGTTTTAGGGTGTTTATCTGAGTTAGAAGAGTCAAGCTCATGGTGGACTAGTGAAGCCTTTCATTTTAAGAATTTTTGTATTTATACTACTTTTGTTTAAGGGAGGCAACCTTCATCACAGAGTTATATTTTTAATGTACTGATGAAATAAAAATTAAAACAACAAACAAACATAACGAAAACCACTTTATCTAATATATGAGAAGAAATAGAGAATGGGATAAGCAGGTATAAAAAGGCAGTGTAATGTTTAATCTCTTTTGATGTATTCAGCAGAATCTTTTGCTGACTGTGGTTTTCATCAGTGCTCACCCCAGATATAGATTAGCCATAGGTGCAGCAGTCACAGCAGCAGGCCAAGTCTCCTACACTACAGATAATAAGTTACAGGAGCCTCTGCATATGAATAATGGAAAAGGTTTGAGTGGTTCAGTGAGGGGGGGAAAAAAGGCAATGCAAATGGATTCTTCTAGTTACAGGTTCTAGGACTCATTTCTAAAGATTCCACCTAACAAATTGGTTACACTTAAAAGCCCAGTAAAACTTAAATCTCTGTTACTACACTGCATCTGTTCTTGGTACAATGGTTTATTTTAAAGCATTTAAACTCTGCCTGTCAAGTAAATTACATACCCAAGAAATACAACCAACAAGTACATTGGATGGAATACAATCTGAGAAGCTTTGAATTTTAAGCACTGTGATATGTGGTATATCAGAAACTTTGTAATGAAAAATGTCCTTACCCTGGTGAAATGTTCAATTCATTACTATTCTGGTTCTAACTTGTCCTCTCACTCTGAAATCATTGCAGGGAAGAGGTTCCTATTTTTTTGGGATCTCTCCCCATTGTTTCTTGGCATGTTAGTCTTCATATTGTTAAGGAGGTTTTTTTCCTTTTTGGAACATGGAGAGAAAAGTGAAATCTCAGACAATGGAAAAAACTTGTGTTTTTAGGACATCATACTTAAAGGCCATGTTTAAATTTTTTGCTTCTTATCTCTGTTGTAAGATAACAAAGCCCAGCAGCAGAGTGAATTTGAATCTCTTGATGCTTGTTTTTCAGACTATAGTAAAGAAACTGATCTGCTTTATTATAATACACACTATGATTCAGAAAGTATGGTACTTTGCCATTCAGAAATCTGAGATGCCGCTGCACAGTAGTTACCATGTTACTTCAGAGTTTCTAAAGGTTGCTGAAGTAACATAAACAAGTATTTCATTTACAATAATAATTTCACTATCATTCTTACTGGGAAATGGGAAGCTAGAATGCACAATGCAATGATTCTTTCAACAGGTGGTGAAGAGCAAGAAGTCAACAGACATCGAAAGGTAATTTTGGTCATACCTGGGACTTGTGCATATAATTTCACACATTGGCGTGTGTGAATACCTAACTTCATTTTGATTTGTCTGCATGGTTGCTGCTGTAACAGAAGGCAAAAAAAAATCACAAATCAAAAAGGTATAATTGTATTCCAGAATGCTCTCTCTGAGGTTCAGCTCTGAACTACCACACTAAAAGCATAAGCCTGAATAAAATAGCAATTAACAGAGCTTAAAGACAAGAAGATAATATGAGTATTCCTAGGTATTAAAAGGCTACAGAGGTATTGATACTTGAACAGCTTGAATGCATGAAGATATGCAGCTCGGGTGATAGTAAGAAGCAGCATCTTCAGCTTAAGCCAAAAAAGAACATAAAAAAATCCTACAGATTGTATGTAATATCCTGAGCCTGCTGCTACAAGTTTCCTACCCCATTACAGAAAAGAACAGAGTGCTGGAGAACTTGTTCTTGTTCTTTTACAATAAAGATTAATGATACTCATTTAACAATATATTTTAATACTCAGTTTCTTAAGCCTGGCGTTCTAAAGTGGCTGAAGGGCAAGTGAAGGGTCAGACTAATTGACAAGTTTGATCTGCTGTGGCTAGATTGAGGATCACAAATGGCACTTAATAATGTGGTAAAATAGAAAGGCCAGGCTCCAGCTTGTCCCAAAAGATATTGGAAGATATCTGAAGATACCAAGATGAAGGGCTCTGTTTGACCTGGTGTTTTTCTTTTTTAAAACAAAGTATTATAGATGAAGGGGTTTGGGTACTTTGAGCACTTCTAGAGAAACAGAGAAGTGTTTTGTAATTGATTTCCTCTAAAGTAATACAAAGGGCATGGAATGTGGGGAAGTCTGAAACTGCCTGTTTCAGCCATTTTTGGAATGAGAGCACTGACTTTTCTCTGGTGTCATAGGACAGCACTAAAATCATCAGATTCCAGTAGGGCAAACTGATGCTTGCTCCCCACAAGGGTCTATCAGAAAGAGCCAGAAGAAGGGAAGAATTTGAAGAAAACCTTAGTTTTTTTTAATTATAAATACATCACTGGAAATTACTTGGATCTTAGGAAGGTAGGGAAATCAGGACCTTTGCAGCATTTTCAGTTTCAAAAAATGTGGTATTCTAGAAACAAAGGCCTTTTTGGAGAGTTCTCAAAGTAAAAGCTGTTTTCCAGCTTCATCTTGGCCATCAGCCAGGTGGTGGTTGCAAGTCTCTTCTCTTCCCTCCCAGTTCCCATCTCTCTGTAAGAGCTCTTGGACTGCAGAGTAAAGACTGTTCTGGGCTAGATACCTTCCAAAGTCTTGACTGAATCAAAATTCTTTCTGTTCATTGCTCAGTGCAGGTACTTCACTTCCTTTCAGAATGGCCATGTGTATTTTTCTGCTTTGCTTTATCTATCTGTCTCAATGTTTCACTTTGGTATTAGATCTGAAACGACTGGAATATCAATATGTTGTTTTCTTTGTCCCTTGTTTGTTGTTTGCTTGGCATCTCCTTTTTATTTTGCTTATCAGTCTTAGCTGAGTCTAAGAACTCAATGTCTAGGATGATATGGCTAATAAAATATTTAATTGTCTCCTTTTACTTGCTTTTATTCTTTATAAAAACAGAATTTTTCCTTCTGGTTGGGGAACCTTTGCATTACTTTCAGGAGGCAGGAACTTGATTCAGATGAATATTAATTAAGATAAATAGTCTTTCTTTTCTCATCATTTCAATTGAATGAAAAGAGAGTGACTGATTTCCCCTTCCTCCCATATGTCCTTTTCCTTGCTGTTTCATATAATGGAAAATGTAATATCAGTAATGAAAAGGAATATGGACAGGAAAGTACTCACACCTGTGTTTGTGATAGTATGAAGAATTTAATGGAGATGGAAGACTCATTATTGATAATATTCAGCCAATTTTTATTTAATAAAAATGCTTTTTTCTGTAGTATAATTGCAGTTTCAATAATTTTTTGAGACATAAGACTGATTGAATGTTATCTATACTTACTGCTTTGAAGAAATGGCTAATTAAGAAGACAGCATGACCCTTTTATTCAAGGCTAAATTCTGCTCAGTTAAAAAGAGTTCTTTCCCATATTAATCGAGGAAAGATAGAACACCATAATTCATTTTGCAGGCAACATGAGATGGGAATTGCATCTACTTGGACCATAATCTGACAGAGATATACTGATCAAGAGTACTTAAAGGAAAACTTTTACTTCAGTATTTTATAAATTTTCTTTTTTTTTCTTAAAAATCCCTCCCTCCTGTTGCATTTTGTTGTGTAACTCAGCTGACATTGCATACTGAGAAAGCCAGCTA
This sequence comes from Pheucticus melanocephalus, assembly GCA_013398405.1. Classification (NCBI taxonomy): domain Eukaryota; kingdom Metazoa; phylum Chordata; class Aves; order Passeriformes; family Cardinalidae; genus Pheucticus; species Pheucticus melanocephalus. Next base: position 747,201 of record VZSJ01002102.1, on the reverse strand, counting down.
TTGAACTTTTTGATGTACTCAAAATTGTTATGTTTTAAATGCTGTCAGAAATATTGAATATATGAAAACAAAGCAATCCAGAGAGGAAAATTGGGATCTTTTAAAATGGATTTTTTTAAAATTGATTTTTACTTGTAAAAGTGAATTTAGGGTAGGAACCAACTCTGCTTTGCTTGAGAAACTTCAAAGGACCACTGCTTTGTATTTAAGTAGGCTGTATAGAAACCTGGATCCTGACTTTTTGCTTTAATCTTTTGAAAAAGTTTGTTATCAGCTCTTAGACTATATTTCTTCCAAATAGACAATAAAGTCCACAGTAAGTGTATGAGTATACGAGGGTATATTGGCACAAACAGGAAGGAATTTGGGGTTCCAAGGTGCATCCTGCTCATACAATGTATGGAGAGTTAAGATGCAATGGTTTTGGAAGTTCTTTACCCCTGGATGAATTTAATTAGCAGGCAGAAACATTATAATAATAGGGAATACATTAAATTCCCTTTATAGCTGTCCCCACTGTCCTTTGCTATCCTCAGGCACTCACGAAACTGAAAATCTGATGAAAACCTTCTTTTATGGTTTGTCTTCAGGAAGAGCAGTTATGAATTGTTCATAACTGTTCATTAGCCTGAGCTCTTGAACTCCATTAAAATGCTTCCGTAACATTTCATTTAAAAAATTAAAGGCGAAATGAGAAATTAAGTGAAAAACTAGTATGAGTTGGAAGGCATTAACATCTGTTGATGTTATATTAAGGCTTTAGGTTATATTAAGAGGAAAAGAGAAGACAAAATACAGTCATAGTGCATCAGGAGGTTGACGAAAGAGAAATAGGGTGAGTACAGTGTTTGGTACATAAGGAAAAATGGTACATATACAAAGTTATACAGTTTTAGGAAAGCAATAACACAAGAGGAACAAAGTAGAACTGAGAGAAGTAATGAACTAAGCTGATAGTGATTTCAGCCAAGTACTTAAATGCTGTGACAAGAAGCTTTGCATAGACAAATGTTTTGCGTTTGTGGTTTCTTTTTCTTGAAGGGGTAGTGGTATGGTATGTGTGGTTTTGCTTGTGTGGTTTTTTTGGGTTTTTACTTATGTTTTTTTACCCTAGTCATGAAATTCTTCAAGTTAATAGGACCTTAAATTTTAATATTCTTTTTAGAAACTCTGCAGTTTTGTATATGTGTGTTTTTGCATTTTAACTGCAGTACTGAACCTTTGCAAGACTTTTAATGTTATTCCATAGAAAAGTGATATGTTAAGGAATCAGCTAGTGGGATGTAGTATGTGAATAGTTGTATGTTTGTGTTAGAAATATACTGTTCTTAGATTTGGAATTCATATTTGCTTCATGAAGTAGCTTGACACCTGCGGAGTGCAGAGTCTGGACTTTCTTCTTTATTTGCATTTTAACTAAGAAATTATTTGAAAAGTTATTTCCAAATCCTGTAAGTCAAATAGTGACAAGTACAAGATGTGTTTAGGATTAATTAAAAGCGTAGGTTGCAATTTTGAACTAATGATGGAAAGCCAGACTGCCTAGCTCTTCCTGCCAAAACAGTCACCATTCAACACGACTTTGCAGGGATCTAATACTGGTGGATGTACTAGCGCATCTTATGTTTGATAAAATGCAGTTTTATCAAACATAAGAAAGATGTTCTGAATAATTATATTTAAATCCTGCCTTTGTGGGTTGATCAGTACTTTCTAACTGTTTATTTATACTTGACAAGACACATACACCCACAATCCCACCAAGATTTCTTTTCTGTTCACAAGGAGAATTTCCACTAGTCCTCTTCTGGGGGCTTTTGGAAGGACTCCATCTTAAGAAATTGGAGGCTTGGACCTTAATTTCAGCTTCCTCATCAGCTGTGCAGTTGCACTTTGATATGGTGGTGCAGAAACTAGGTATCTAATCATTGGTGGTTTCTTTAGCATTGTGTCACTCTAGCGGGAGCTGTGAGAGAGGCACTGGAGCCTGTAGGACAGGGTTGTGGCACATGACAGTGGCAATATCAGGCAGGAGAGGGCAAAGGTCAAAGCTTTGCATGGAGAGAAAGAGGTCAGTTTCCAAACAAGGTCATCTCATGTCCTCAGCTCCCACTAAGGAAGTGGATGCCACACAAGGACTGCAAAGCAATGTGATCCCAATAAACAGGTTGGATAAGTTCCAGATTTCCCAGAGAAGTTCCACTGGAATTCAGCCCATGCCAGTGGGAGGGAAATATGTCCTGCAAACACCTCCTGAGGCATGAGACCTTGGTTTAGGCTAAAGAATTTGTCAGGGAACTGACTAGAGACCCCCAGTTTCTGAAGAATTGTTTAGAGAATGGAAAGCTCCAAGAACCCTGATGGGAACCCTGCAGAACCTCATCCATAGGACTAATTGGCTTCTTCCCTTTTCACATCAAGCATCTTGTGGACTGGAAAAGGGATGCTCTGGAGAGTTTCTGGTCAGTGTTTGGATAAGAACTTCTCCCCACATCTCTCCCAGGGCTGTTTCAGCTCTGGTGCCCTTGAAAAGACAGATCTGCCGGGTGGGTGTTGTCAGCATTGCACAACAGCCACAACAAGCAGTGCTCTGGGAAAATCAACACCCTGGTGAGCCTGCCAAGCTCTTCAGTTGCAGCCTGGCCCAGTGGATGACAGTCCTAGTGTCCACAAGAGTGGCTTTCCATCCCTTACCAAAGTGCTGAGTATTCCTACTAATTTTTACTACTACTACTTTTGATTACAGCTACTAATTACATAAATACAAAGAATATAAAATACTTAAATCCAAAATAAGGATGCTTTTAAAATTAAAATAGAATGCCACAGTGTCTTCTTTCAACTTTGTATAGCAATCAAGATACTCAAGTAATATGCCTTCTTATGTCTTTAATCATCTGACTTCTAACATACTAAACAGCAAGTTAAATTTGAACATATATCAATGTGCTCATATTGTTTGAGTGTTACAGTAAGAAAAATGCACATAAAAGTGTTGCTTTTTGCAGTGTTATTCCCTGTCTGTCCAGAGGAAATGCATAATACTCTCCTGAGACTTAGAGAATACAGGTGAGAAATCTAGAGAAAAAATTGCTGTTGTACCAGAACACTGCATAAAAGACTAAAGGAAGGTGGGGAAGTGTAACAATGTTTTTTAAATTGATTTAGAAAGCATTATTTCATGACAGCACAATGATTACTGAGAAATGTACTGCTAGCAAATTAATTCTCTTTTCTGGGCTGTATTGAAGGATGATTATAGATTTGATATGTAGTACTTCAAACTTCTCATGTAAAATGATAAGGTGAGGAAGTGGCCAAAAATTGGAGCGGGAAAAAAAAAAGGCAGGGGGAAGCAGCAAACATGCATATGTTTTTTACACTGATTCAGTGTCATCTTTTCACTTTTATTCATTGCCATCATGACTATTGACGACAAGACTTATCTGAGCATTTAACATCTCTAGTTGAATTTTTCCTGTTATCATATTTTGTATGAGACTTTAGAGGTATAACCTTCATCCTGATAATTTTATTTTTGCTTTGCTTCTCTCCAGTCACATATCTAGTCTACTCTGCAATTGATTGGCAGCTGTCTTTCATTGGTTGAATAGATATTTAGGTGATATAAAATGCAGATTGGCCACAAAGTGATCTGTGTATGAGTAGTATAAAGCCACAGAATTTCAGGGCTGCTTGGTGTGTTAAAACCACTGAGATGTGTACTGCTGTGTTAAGATTAGGTAAGCTTATCTAGGGCATGATTGTGCATCTTAAATCTGACAGAAGGCTTTAGTTGATAGTGCCCTTTGTTTAAGCAGGTGTTAGCCAAAATAATAGGCTATTGTGATGTGACTTGTCCTCTATAATACATTTTCCCCTTTCCTATAAGGTCCATTTGGGACTACAATTGTTCTACTTTAGAAGAATTTTTGAGTATAGCAAAAAACAACGGAAATTTCAAGGGGTGTCATTGAGAAGGTTTCCTGTGTGTTCAACAAATGTGAGATAAAATGGAAAGTAGCATTGCAATGTTTATGGGATGGCATGAAACGGATCTAAACTTAGATGATTGACTTCTTGAGAAGCAAACAATGAAAAACTGCAGGTACCTTTCTCTTAAAACTCTTGAAGTTTTACTTTGTCCCTTACAAATCCAGTGCGTTTGTGTTTCACCTTCTTGTCAGGTGGTACCTCTCCAGGTCATCTGGAGGATACAATTTTCCAACCCATTGTAGTTGAAGAAAATTCTGTGATTTTACATCAATGTGTTTTGCTGCTTTCTTTTGAACTAACACCATCAAAAAAAAAAAAATCTAAAAATTAATCTAGGCTTTAAAAAAATAACTATATTGAGATTAAATAAGAAAATTAAACCCAAACTGTACTGAGAGCAAAATAATATTTTAAATTTATATTTTTACTGAGATAGGAAAGGGCTCTTCAGTTTTATAGACACCTGACTTCAATTTTTAATCTGCAGAAGGTATTTCTTTGCACAAAATTTCATCAGAACAGAAAAATATACCTGCATTCAAATACAACTATATATCATAATCAAATTCTGCAAATCCCACGAAAATTCTGCATTATTTAACTTCTGGCTTAAAAGTGTTTGTACAAATAAAGAACTTAGGTGTTATACTAGGTGAAATTGGGCAGAATTAATATTTTCCACTGTGCAAGTGCCTCAATTCTTTCTATGAAGCATCTTTGTAAAATCCAGCATGATGTGCACTAATAATAACTATATTACCTTTAAAACTAAAAGTAATTCAACAAAAATTTTCTACAATGTGGTGGATGGATAGATTCCATCTCTGCTGCATAAATGTGCAAGCCAAACTCAGTTTTCTTAGTCACACTGACATAAGTTAATGCTACCAGTAGTGAACTATGTTGTTCTTGTGGACTTGGGAACCTAAAGTAAAAGCTACTTGAAATTAAATAAATACATAAAATAAATTTACAGTCACATATATGCACATGTGTAGAAATCTAGGACTCTTCTCCCAGGAAAAAATAAAATTTTCAGCAGCTGGCCTTAAAGATTGCGAGGCTTTTTATTCATGGAAAGGTATCTTTCCATGAATAACTGCATGATGAATGTTTCTTATTGTTTCTCTCTTCTGATTCATTGTAGTGAAACAGAAATATGTACTTAAAGCTCCTGCTCTTAATTTTAGAAATTGCTATGGAAGAATGGACTAATTAGTGAGTTGCATAGGAAGATGCATATGTGCAAGACAGCACTGAAGCAAAATTAGGACTAAGCACATCTTGAGATAGGGGAAAAAAAGGTGTAGTACTCATTTAGAGCAAAAAGTTCTAGGGATGAAGGACAGGAGAAAGAAAGAAGAAGATGGATGGCTTCTTTGAATCTAGATGCTGTTATCAGGAGATTTATCCCATTCTTGGTTACACCATTCATCAGTGTCAAGCTGGAGACTAGTAGTGCTTATTGCTACCCATTATTGATCAGTGGAACTGACAACAGATTTATAACTGGACATGATTACATGGCTCCAGACAAATGAAAATATCACACCTCTCCTTCTCCCTTGTCTTCCAGTCATGAAGTCATCTTTGTATCTTTGTTCCAGTCGTCTTTGTATTCTGCAGTACGTCTGATGGAATGGTAAACCCAACCTTGGTTTAGTACAAAATAGCCTTTTTTAACAAAACAAAATTATGTAAACTAAGTTGCTGTATGCCTAGTAAATTCACAGTTGTTTACTTCCTAGTAACAAGCCAATTTAACTTTCCCAATAAATCATAAAAGACAAATAATTTCAGTGATTCTTTCAAAACCTTGTTTCTGGACACAGCTACTTATACTGATCAGTAAAAAAATCATGCAAACTCAATGTACATTAATGTTGTTGGCTTTGGTGCTCTTTTCACAAACACAAGCACACCAAAAAAAAAGTTAGAAGAAAAAAGAGAAGTAGTCCAATGAGACATGACCCATAATTATTATTCTGGTAGACTTGGTCCTCGTTATGGCTTGCAAAAACTGTTCTCCAACATACAGATAAAAAGCTGCAATTTCAACATTGAGTCTGCGAGTAGCATTTTTTTCTGTGTGATGTGAACTCTGAAAGACATAGATAATGAGTTTGTAGACTGGTTTCTGCTGAGATGTTTATTTTGGATATTGTTGACGACTTACTGTGCTGTTCTCAAGACCTATCTCAGTCTATTCAGGCTAAGCAGCCACTTTCTAGTATCCACATTGACGTTTGAATCTCTCCTGTGAAGAGGCTCTGAATTAGTTATCCACCTCTGCGTGTACAAGTATGTTAAGTTCTTCCCAAAGTACGTTCCCATGTACAAGTTTAGAGCAAATGCTTTGTCTGCCTCCTGACAAAATGTATGAACCAACCTTTTCTGGACTTTTGAACAACAAACAGACTAACACATCTTAACAGAATAGCACATCATTTCCCTCAGAAAAAAAAGCATATATGTACTAGTTTAACACATTCAATGCTTCTTCTCACATTTTCCCAATTCTTCAACAGGAATTCAGCTTTTTACGTCGTCCAATATTTCTGTAGCTATGCTGTTTATTGTAATATTAGACAAGGTCTACATGCTACATGTACATGTTTTGCCTCTGCTACTTTTTTTGTACTAGTTACACATACTGCTGTCCATGTCCTCTTCAACATGTGTTCAGTAAGAGCAGAAGTCTTGTCCCAGCTACTGTTTAACTACGTCACCAATGTTTAGAGTTCTAATATGAGCTGCAAGACCAAACTCTGACATTTTCCTCTTAAATTTACAGATTATTTTTCTGTACCCAGCTGATGAATGCAGTTATTTGTATTAACTGATTTATCTAAAAAATCTCTTGGCCACTTCTTCTTGGGGTGTTTGGATGTGAAACACCTAAAACCAAGTCTCCACATGCAACGATCGAGATGATTTCTGTTGTTTTAGGTGTATCAGTTCCCATTCTGGTGCCTGCTTCCACATTTTCCTCCCACCTGCAATCAGACTTGAGTCAAACATAAATCAACATAAATTTTGGGTGATGAATCTCTTGTTTGTGTATTAAATGGAAACTGTTTCACAGATCCTTTTTTGTATCTCTTAGTGCTTCCAGAACTTACTGACATCAGTATGGTTTGGTCTCTCAACCGGAGAACACAGAACCAAAAGTTCAGGTTGCAATACTGGCAGCTGAGGATCAAAGACAGGCTTTTTGTTTGGGTTTGCTTTGGATTTTTTATTCTTGGCCATTCTGAGACCAGGTTTGTGTTCTGCTTAAGGCAACATGAATTCAAAGTGTCAGACAGGCAACTAGGATACAGCATAGTACATTCTAGATAAACTTACAATAGCAATACCTCTGGCAGATGTAAAAGTGAAGCTCTGTCAACCCAGATAGAAGCACAACTGAATGAAATGGAAAAGAACATATGTGATTTGACAGTACTAAAGTTCTAAAAGTTTTTTAGTCTCTGTGGCATCAACTTGAATTTTTTTTTCTTCATCATAATTTTCTTTGTTAAGAAGAAATATTTAGATTTTTTTTTGGTTTGAGGGTGCTTTCTAGTTGTTGTTATTTTTTGGTTTTGGGGGAGATTTTTTGGTTTTTATTTGATTTTTTTCGTTTTGTTTTTTAGTGGTTTTGGGGTTTTTTTGGTTTTTTTTGTTGGAGGGGGAGGGGTTTTGTTATAAAATTCTTGTTTCCAAAAAGTTTTTAGATCATGAGAGCTGAACACCGTCTCTGATTTTGGTAGGAAAGGGTCACAATAGAAGTCATTACATTTAAGTTTACACCATAATAGTGAGAATCAGTTCTGAGCATAATTACTATCAGAGTATCACTGAACTAATAAAAGTAAGGCAATAATGTGATGGAATAACAAAGTCTGTGTCTTGGATATATTTCTCCCATTGCCTTTGGTATGTCCAGGATCTCCATCAGAATAAATTATCAGGCAGCTCTGACAGCTCCCAGGTCTCGAGTAGGCCATGTAGTTGAGACATATTTGACCTTGAATAATCTCATCCTGTGCTAATAACAGAATAGAATTCCAACATTCATAGAAAATTTCTCAGGGGATTTTTTTATTTGTTTTATCATCTTTTTAAAGAAATTCAAGATAAATTTTCTAAACCTACTGTAGCTTCTCTAAGTGCTTTGAGAATACTGACCTTCACGTAAATATTTGGCACTGAAGAGGTCTAAAATCTGCAGCAGTCACTAAGAGTTCTTTAGACTGTGTGGCTAAAGGCAATGTTTGTAGTGACTGCTTATTTTTGTCATTGCTAATCATTGTATTTGATTTACCACAATAGATTTTATTCACTATCATAACATGTTTTGTATGGAGTTATATATCTCAACTTTTGAATCTTTCTTTATTTCTGCCTTTTTTGCTGTGGTAAATAATACTCTGAAGACTATCAGTGTGCAATTGGTAAAAGATGCATTTATCACTTAGCTACCTGGATTCTTGATCCTCTTTTAAAATAGGCAGTTTTCAGCTTGGAGTGTCTCTCTATGCTCCTTTATGATAAAAAAATCCCAGATGATCCGAACAAGAATGATCAGCTTGCTGCTCTGATGTCCTAATTAATAGCATAAAAGGAGGAAAACAAAATACGTGGTCATATCCTTAAAATTTAATCTCAATTATTCTGCTTCATAGAAATCGAAGTTTAAATGTCTAGAAGAAGGTTTGCTGAGAAATGTGGAGGTTGGAGAGCAACTTGGGGAACAACCAGTTTATTTAATGATCAGCTAACTGAAATTCAGTCTTCAGTCAGGCTCTCATTTAAATAATGATAAGTAACAGGCATAAAATTGAGAATTAGTAGTATGCCTAAAAAAACACCTGGTTTCAATTTAAGCTTAAAAATTTTAGTTTAGCTTTTAGTGCAGTTTAGCTTTGTCAGCTTCCCCCCTTCCCAAAGTATTGCTAAAATCATATTTTAATTTGTTTTAAATTACAAGAAACCCCTATTTTCTTCCCATGGGGAAATTTTCCAGGGTAATAAGCTAAGTGTCAGTTCCCCTTCTAGATAATGGTGCTACAGTGCCAGAAAACTGTGGCAGGGACCATGCAATTATCTGAGTTGTTTTACTCTGCAAGATTCTCAAAAGTTTCCTCTCATGACTGGAGGGGTACAGATATACTTGTAAAGTTTCTTGTTGGTAGCAACAGTGATAAATTATCTCCAGAAACAGATATTATATTTAAATGGCACTTGAACTGTAAATCCCTCAAACTATTTAGTCCTTTTTCTTTTTTCTTGTGCTGTAATTTCATTGTGTGGTTTGTGGTTTTTTTTCCTTCTTAGCTTTCCTCTTGGGTCGAGTAGTCTCATTTTGTCAGTGGTCAGGCCGGAAAAATTGTATGAATCAATACAAAAACCAAGCTTCTCTTACTACCAATCACTTACTTCAGTACTTGGTTAGTATTATGTCTGAAAAGATCTTGTTGCACTATTTGAAAAAAAATTACTAAATCTTGTCTCAACCTGTTATATCTAACTCACAGCTGTATTAATGGCTTGATACATACCTTCCAGTATAAAATATTTGTTCCTGGAAATTTACTGATAAGCTGCTTGTCTGATAGGTAACTGCACAAGATAAACAAAACATGGTTAACCTGTTCAACTTCAGGAATCTGACTTACTCAGTTCATTTCCTTAGGCTCCCTCTAGACTTATAATCAGTAAGATTCTCAAAAGACAATTTACTGATGGATCACAACTTAGATTTTCTGAACTACCTTTCCGAAAACCCACCATCCTCACTTATAGAGGCTACAGGATCAAGTAGTAGCCTTTTACTTTGTGAGAATACCTGTGTGAGTCACCTGTGTTGAGTAAGAACGTGAACAAAATTCAGACTGAGAAAGCCAGGTAGGTAAAGAGAAAGAAGTGAAGAGGAAGGCAAGGATACATAGCATAGTAGACAGACCTGTTTCTTGTGTTTTTCAGATGGAAACCATATTTTTTTGGGAGGTAGGGAGCTTTTATGGAGTGCTTTTTAATTGTGATAGTATTTGTGGAGTTAACATTTCAGAACTGGTTTAAAACAGAAAATACTCTTCAATAAAATTGCAAATCATACTTTTTTTGCCCAGAAGAATCTTTTACTTTCTATAACTAAAATAAATGAATTGTGCTGATTTCTGCTAGCTTTTTATAAAAAAAAATTTCATTTGAAATAACAAGTTTTTATGGTCTAGTAAAATGTAATTTCAAAACTTATTTGAACTTTCAGTCTCTGTAAGAGTTTGTAGATCAAGATTTGCAATTATATCTTCTGAGTATTGTACCTCCCTTAAGAGGAGAAAATTGCTTTCTCAGCCATTTTCTGCATGACACCTTTAAGAAGACCAGCCCATTGAGTGGTGCAGATTACAAGCAAAACTATCTTCACAGTACAGTGGGTTAAAATGGAAAAAGTAATGTTTAAAGTAATTTTAAAATAAAAGTAATTTTAAAATCAAAACAATCTTAACTGTTCAAAGAAAGAATGATTTATTTGAACATTGCCACTTCCTTAAATCTGCAAGTAAAAATAAATATCCTAACTGGGATTTTCTCTCTTATAAAAATATACTCAAATTTGTCCTTACCTATCTCAGTCCAAATCAGAATTTTGAAAAAATGTACTTTTTTTAAATGCCAGAAATTACTATCGTTCACAGATTCAGGTTTTTGGTTTTTTCACTTCCAATTCAAGCTTGAGGCCTCATGCATTGATTGCTGTTGCCCTGAACATCTCTAATTTCTCAGCTCCTGTTGTTTAATGGGCAATAAGAACATGTGTAGGCAGGAAAAATAGAGGTCCTTCCAATTTCTTACATCAATCCCTTGAAGTAGTTTTGCTCAATCTATTTTTGGTACAGCTGTCTTACACTGCGGGATTGCTTTTTAATTAGTTTTAGTATTCACAGCTTCTCCTTCTATTCCTTCAAATCTTTCTTTGTACTTGATGTTTTCAAAATTGTCAAAACCTATGGGTCAAGGTGACCACACAAATCTTTTCATATCTAATTTCAGTGAGGTTCTATCTGTATTGCTTTTCCTTACTGTGTGGGTTGTTGTTTTTTTCCTGTTTTCCCTCCTTTGGCCCTATTGGCTTTTTAAACTCCTCATTTTATTGCTGTATGTTATGCATTCCACATCCTTTGGGCACACTTTAATCTCATTATACACATTTCAGTTTCTCTCTGCTGTTTCCTCTCTGCCATTTCATTACACTCGATTTCACTCAACCTGCTGATTTTTTCCCCTAAACTCTGCTATTCTGCAATCCAGTATCTTCATTTCCCCCCTTTGGTTTTACTGTAGATATAATTTTACACTTAACTAGATTAAAATTACAGTGCAAAGCACTTTACTTGTTCTGCAAACTTTGTCTCAAATACTGTCTGGAACTAAAACATTCAGCACAGTAAGAAAAACATAGAAAACCAAACCACAAAAAATAATTACATGACAAATGCATTAACTGTTCAAACCGATCTAGAAGTGGGGGAGAGTAAATAACAGGAACAGGATAAAAGTATAAATAATGGAACAGGATAAAAGTGTGCTCAAGAAACTGGAAAATTAAATCCAAGATGAGTGTTCTGATGTAAAAAAAGTACAAAAGATACCAAACATAAAGCAGGTAAATAATATGAATCAAGTTAACAATGAGTCAGCTAGCACCAAATGATTACAAAAGAAGAGAAAGGTGTCGCTTGTCCTCACTCACCGTCACTATGAATAGCTGCTTTCTTCTCCCACACTGTCAAGTGTTGTGTAATTATCTGACTGAGAGATAGCCAAATGGGAACTGAAGATTCTGGAGAGGAGTTCCAGGTATTTTAAATTGAAATGAACTTTTTCTTCTATGCATTAGTTGAAGGTAGAGAAGATTGCTTTTTCACTTGTCCCATAGACACGGCATTAGTCAGAGGTGACACACCCTTACACACCATTGCCTTCTTATAATCTGCATTTTACAGTGGAGTTTATCTGATATGTTCATTTCCTTTCACACTCAGGAACATTATTGATAATTACATTTATACTATCCATGCTGTCTCCTTGCATGTGCTTTTCTTGTTCTCTTAAAAACAAAGTGACTCTCTTTGACAGGAGCACACTAAGTTTCACTAGTCTAGAGTTTGGCCATCACAAAAATTCAACATAAATGGAGTATTTGGGATCATTAGACCTTCCAGAGGAAGAAATCACTGTTATTTTCTTCAAAGAGCAGAAAAATGATGGAAAATCACAATTTAACTGTAAACTTTGAGTATTGTATGGTTGTATTTCTTTACAAGAAAAATTAAATGGTAACAGTAAGACTTAGTGCTTTGCATACTTCAAATTCAATTTCCTTTCCATCTGTATACTTGTGTTTCTCTTATCTTTGCCATTTTGAGTGATATTTTTTTTTCTTTCATTCAAGCATTCCTCCTAAGGAAACTCATGTTAGATGCTTTATAAAATTTCTTTAATATACTGCAATCTCTTCATATAAATTAAGAAATATTGTGACTACCTTTTTCAGTGGAGGACAGTCTCCCTCATCTTTTTTGAGAACTCATGTCACAGCCATGGTCAAGTTCTTAATTCTCTCTTAACTTCTAGATACTGGGTACAATATGAGCTTTGAAACACTGACAATAACTTCTGAGTCTGGCAGTTCAGGTTTCCACCTACCTTATTTGTTTATCCCACTCATATCTCACTGAATTAGTCATAACTGGACCATAGGAGGCTGTATCAAAGGACTTGATAAGAATCAAGGTACATGACATTCAATGCCCTGTTCTTTGACACACTGCCATCCATCTCAGATAGCCATGGAGTTAGGCAGACATGATTTGCCCTTAGTAAATTGTTCTCATTACTCCTAGTCACTTTCTTGTCTCTTGTTTTAAGAAATAACTTCTAGGGGAAATTGCTCCATAACCTTTCTGGGGCATAAGGCAAGGCTGACCAATGTGTATGTTCCTGAATCCTCCTTGCCCTTTTTGAAGATGGATGACATTGGTCTTTTTTTCCAGCCATCAGGAACCTCTGATGATTGTCACAACGACAGAGAAGTCTCACAGTTACACAACCAGCTCCATTAACATCAATTCCAAACACTTGTATGTGTACAGGGCAATTAAACAATCCACAACTCTTTCTTCCACTACTCTGGGTACAACTTCACTCCTTCAGATTCTGCTTGGGGGATGACTGAGAACAAGATTTACCAATGAAAACGGAGTCAAAGAAGGAAATGAATACCTCAGCCTTATCTCTTCTCATATAAGACTTCCTGCCCCAATGAGCAATGAGTTCATATTTGTCTTGTCTTCCCTTCTGCTATAGAGGAACTTAGAAAAATCTTGCTTATTATCCTTTATCTCTTTTGGTAGTTTCAGATTGATATGGGCTTTGGCTTTTTTCTTGGTGTGATTGGGCTTATTCCTCCTGTATAGCCTATTCCTGCCTTCACCCCCTGTATGCTTCCTCTATGTGTTTAAGGTCAAGTCAGGAGCTTCACATTCATCAATGCCTGCTTAGCTTTCTGAAATCCAAATTTGTTGTTAATCTCACTCACTATTTTTCAGATCATAAACTTCACAGTATTTTGATCACTGATGCCAAGGCTGCCCTTGACCTTTACATCATCAAGAGCTTCTTGTTTGTAAGAAATAGATAAAATTGAATATCTCTTCTAATTTGTTCATCAGTCACCTGGATCACTCACCTTTCCCCTGTTGTGTGGATAATAGGACTAACTTAGTCCAAACCTGAGGTATCCTAACAAGTCTTGTTCTCAGCAATGACCAGAACATTCAATACACCTGAACCTGCAGCTCTGCAGGGAGCAGGAAGCCAGGTGCTTCCAGCCTGCTCTGCACCAACAGCTCCCAAACTACCCTAGGATAGGCAGCAGAGCACAGATGGGCTGCAGCAGGTCTTGGCAGCATTGCTTGCACTTTGTCTGTGCCCTAACCAGACTCATGGATGTTCTTTGGAACTATTCTGTTTCTGCTCTTACCATTTAGACACCAGGCAATCAAGCTGAACAAAATTTTTCAGAGACTTTGTTTCGTTAATTTACATAATGGAATTTTAATGTGTTTAGTGTTAGTCTCATCTCTTATGCAACCTAATACTTTCTTTGCTTTCTGACTGTTTTGCACTGAAATTTTCACAAGATTTCCAGAGTTGCACTCGCATCTAAGTTGTTTCAACTCATGTTGAAAGTTGTGAATGTGTATAAACCTGCTGTGCCTTAAAATCTTTCCTAGGTGAGAATGGCTTCAGCAGTTTTTCTGTAGATTTTATGATCTTTTTTTGTCTTCTTTTTCTCAGGTTACTCTAAATACACTATGTAAAATACATGTGTAAATGATAAGCATGTGTAAATGGGCATGCTATATGCAGAAAATGGAACTTCAACCTCATGGTATGTTGGGATTGTATTTATTAGTATGCTGACTGTTTAGAAGTGGAAAAAAAATGTATGGCATGCAAAAGGTAATTTGGCCAACAAAACTTTAATACACTGCTTTATAGCTGAGTGTCCTCCTCCTATTCCTTCTATTTTGTGCAAATAATACTTTTAAATTAATAGGACAAAAGGTATAAAAAGTACTGCAAACTTTTAAAATATTGCAAATGGAAAATATATAAAAATAGTAAATTACCTAAGGAGCTAATATGTGTGAAAAATATAAAGTATATACTCTGCCCTCTATTGGTCTGCTCCATTCTCCCTTCTCCTTTGGCATACATAGACAAGACTTGCAGGACATGGCAATTTCACATCAGTGTGCTCTCATTTTTTGTGCATTTCTTCATCCTTTCTATCATCCCTGTTCCTTTGCTTCACCCTTGTAAGTTTTCACTCATGGTGACTGCCTTTTTGGTTGTACTTTTTATTAAAGAAATACTTGTGTGTTTTTCAGTGCTGCCATGATATACTTTTATTCAAAAAATTTGTGCACTCCGTAAAATGTGATTATCACACTGGGTGGAGAGATAAGCTTGTTTATATTTATTGAATAATGGTAAAAATGGTAAAAGCACTAAAAACTGTATGAAAAATTGGTAGAAGTTTCAGAAGTGAGGAGAAATTTTGAAAACTAGAAAAGAAGCTGAAAAATGTAATGAAATTTGAAGGCCATATAATTTATGTAGAATAGTGTTTCCTTTCCTAGTGAGATCATCAGCTGTGACCTAGCAGTGACTAGTCTTAGGCTAAGTTCCAAACTGGGACTTGCCTGCACTGTAATTTTAATAAGCAGTGCTGATCTCTGAATACTATGTCGATTATTAAGTATTAGACACTGATCATTTCAGAGTTTGCAATGAAAATGATGTGGATGTAAAAGTAATTCTGTGCAAATATTTTGAGGCTGGACACTCATGGAAAAGCCTGAGTGAACTAAGAAATGCTGATGTGATGGATGCTATTTCATTGCATTGTGGGCAGGTAGATGTCTGATATCAAATGCGCTAGACATGTAATTAAATTAGAAATAAATTCCTGATTGGGAACACAAATTTGAGTTCCTTTGGGGAAAAAAAATCTCCAAGGTCTTTGAATGAATATGGGTGAAAGTCTAGAGCTCATTCGGGTCAACTGTGGCTACTCTAGGCAGATATTTAAATTCTGGGTTTTATAGACATGGAAGGTAACTTATTAGGTGTTTTAGTTCCATCAACAGCCTAATCCCTGATTCTTTAAGAAACTTTTCACATCATTTTTCTGCAGACATGCAAATATAGTGTAAAACAGTATGTGTTTTACATCTAAAATAGAGGCAGTTAGGGTGAAGGTTACCTGCTGGATATCTGCTTAGTCACTGAGGTAGGCTGCATCCTTATACAGAGAACTCCACCTTAGGTGGAATGAGTCAAGAGCTGCTGAGAGAAATTTGAGACCAATTCTCTGTCTCAAAAGACAATGGAAACTTTGTGGCAGTTAGCATACTTCTGGAGAAAAGTCTTTCTGAACAGGTCTTAACAAGTACTAAATAATAAATTAATAAGTAATAAAATCTGATACAGACCCCTCAAGCTTCCCATCCACTGATGTATGTCTGATGAATAAGCAGAGGAGGATGTTAGACTTCTGTAGTCTTCTCTACTTACTCAGATTCAGATAATCCTCAGGTTTTCTAGAGGGACTGGAATAACTTTAGAAGGAAGGACTGAATGTGATACTGCATGTTAGTGGATTTTGTAGTTAAGTTTCCATGAGTGGGGAGTTGTGGCAGTTTCTAAAGAGGAAAAGGGAAATAAACCACTCTGAGTTTGAACCCCCAAGTTATAAAGAATGAAAAGAATACAAAAAGCTCCTGCCCCGTGTTTAGAAAGGAATGAACGTTTTTGAGGAATGGATTAACTTAGACCAGATAGGTTAATCTCTGGTTTCAGTGATTCTTGAATAGGCTGTTCCCTTGATGTCATAAGTAAAAGGTTACTGTTCTTCCATGTGGTCAGAATTGGTGGAAAATTGAACATGCTGTTGAACTTATCTGTGTTGCTATTTATATACATTTCTGTGAAGTTACCTGAGTGCTGAGTTATTTGAGCGTTCTTCTTTTGTGTAACTAACTGATAGCAATCATGTCAAATTGATATGCACTACCTTGGTAGCTGAGGATGCAGGTTGAAAGAATTCATTTCCTTTAAAGAGTATCATAAAATACAATCTAACTTTTCTTGGTGTTTTGAACTATTTCAAAACCAAGACTGACCAGAACATAAGTTATGAATTTTCTGCTGATTGTGCTAAGATAGAGAAAGTAATAAACCCAGTGAAGAGTGATTTCATCTATAAATCCAAGGAAGGGAAATTTTAAGAATGGTTCAATGTCTGAGCCATGAGTATATAAAAGTCACACTACTGTGAGTCAAACATTTTTTAAAAATAAGGCCTTTAAAGCTGCCAGAATCACTGTATAATGTTGTCTTCATGCTGACAATTTCTGTTGACTTATTCTATGTGGTTCATAACATCTCTATGTATATATCTCATCTAAATGAGAGGTCATAGAGAAGACTGATTATTCCACTGCCAATACTACCTTATTTTTATCAGAATCCAACCATTATGGTAAAAAACACCTGCCTAACTTCATAGAATCATTGAATATCTTGAGCGAGAAGGGACCCATGAGGATTGTCCTCCTTGCTCCTCAGAGGATTATCTACAAAACTGTATGACTAAAAACACCATCCAAACACTCCTTGAACTCTGACAGGTTTGGTGTCATGACTGTTTCATTGGGGACCCTATTCCAGTGACCAACCATCCTCTCAGGGAAGAACCTTTTCCTAAAGCCTAGTCTGAACTTTATCTGATGCAGCTTCATACCTTTTTCCATTTGATTTTTTCCTATTTTATTATCCAGCCATTGGTTCATGTTTCCTATATTTTTTTAAAGAGCCTGTGTTCCTTTGCTGCTGTTGAGTTGGGTTTTTTTCCCTGTGAAGCTCCATAAATTCTATAACTATTCAAATTTCTCTATAAGTCTTCCTGAGAGGTAGGCACACTCTGCTAATGAAACCCTGTTTATGTAGTAATTTAAGTATCTTCTGCATAATAAGTTTTTTTTAATCTCCTTTTAGAAAAATGTTGACTGCAGCTTTGTGTTGTCTTTCAGAGTTATCCCACCACTATGGAAGACAGTTATGCTATCACATCCATATTCCAGCTCACTGGTTAGCCACTTCACTAACCTTTTCCTAGTGGGGCTGTGCTAATGCTCCGTTCTGAAAAAATGTGTAAGATTTTTCTTTCTCTAGGCAGAATTTAGAAGAAAATTGCAATTCCTTTGTGAGCTCCATGTTTAGCATTTTCATCCCTGTGTAAGCTACCATTTCTGTGCATCATTGATTTTATTCTCAGGGACCTACATATGCAACACACAACATCCTTTTGACAGCGTGCTGGAGGCTGAATGGAAGTTATCCACACAGTGCATCCTGCCCTTTCATTTGGATGTCCTTTAAGGAAAGGAGTAGTCTGGAGACCAGTCCTGAGCTACTGTAGCCTCCTTTTCCCCGAGCACACTTAGGAACTGAAAGACAGACAGCACTAAACCAAATCTGGTAAAATATTTACAGTCTCTACTTCTGTTGAACTCCATCTGTGTAATCCATTTATAATAAGAAAATTTCCCCTCTTGAGCCTTGCAGTGCATAAGCATGTTTCACAAGAGAGTAATCTTTGTAACAGGTAAGCAAATTTATAAAATTCTTGTGGTAAAGATTAAAAAATTAGGTATAATCTTGCAGTATTTTGCTTACCAAATAAAGAATCAACTATAGAGTGCTACACTGTCTTTTGCAGAAAAAAATAATTCTTTTGAGAAACATTTATTTTTCATAAGTTGAGGGGGAGAGCTCAGCTAAATTTGACTGTTTTCAAAAAATTGTTACTTCTTAAAATAACATTGATAAAAATATTATCAATTATTTACAACATAACTGGATAATACCTATTTCATGTTAAACTTTGCAATAAAATTTGAAAATTTGAGAAAAATATTCTACGCCACAGAGCTGGTTTTGCCTATTGCAACAGACTGAAGGTATTGTTACTATGGAGGTACTGCCAGAACTGGGTCTTGGGCACTCACTGTTGTTTAGAATGACACTTTGGAAGGTTTTTGAAGTAGTTTACAGAAAAACAATGTACTTCAGAAATCTCTTCCATACAATAAGACTGAAACTATTCCCAGCTAGTAGTAATGTTGCATTGTCAAATCCGTGGATACCCTTTTGCAAGTTATGCCTAGGATGAGGACTCACTGACATTTGTATAAATATATTAAATGTAGGATTTGTCTTGGAGCCTGTAATTTTGATTGCCTCTTTCACTTGCATTTACTTTTAAAATATGTGAAAATTTTTGAGAAGGTTTTTTGAGAGTATTTTTCACAGCCATATTTGCATTGAACTTTTTTATGCTTTTCTTTTTGAAAGGAATATAGAGCACATTCAATAGGTACATTCCTAAAGTCTGTTTCAATAGGTACAATCCTAAAGTCTGTTAAGTTTTATTCAGGTAAACTCAAAAGAGTTTCAAAATCACAGATTAAGAAAGGAACTTGTGTTGTCTAAGTGATAAAGGCTTTGCATCACAGAATTTAATAGAGTAACAAATAATCACTCCAAAATCAAAACCACAAGTTCTGCCCAAAAGCTAACATTAATAGTAAGAAAAGAAAGTGGACTTCTGGGCTGGATGTTCATTATGAGAAAGAAAAAAAATAAGTAATTTAAAAAGCAGTTTTCTATGGAGAGAATATCTTTCAACTAACTGGAATTATGTCTTTAGTTTTCCTACTCTTTGGGACTCTCTTATGCTCTAAATTAAATCATGTGTATCTTCAATGGGTTACATTTCCATCATGCCAGTTCAATATCAAAGATTTGATCTCTAGAGCAATCAGTGTATAACATAACTGGTGCATATGTTTCCTTCCTTGATCCATGTACTTTATTTATAACATTATCTTTTCCCTAGAGGACTTCAGATTCATGTTGATGCCAAATGCCTTTCCAAAAGTAGCTGTCAAGAGAAATAAATACTTTTGGAGTGATTGACTGGGGAGAGAAAATGTACAGATATTAAGCAAGCCAGCAACATACATTTCTTTTCAGATAAATGGTCTGAAATTGGTGGCTTGTCCTCCCTAGGATATTAAAAGGGATCATAAGATTTTGTGAGTGGGAAATACAGAGTGCATATTGCTTCAGTGGTGTTCAAACATCTAGGGTCTTGGGGAAATGCTGCAAGCAAGGACAGTACCCTTAATATTTTTCCTCATCAGGAACATCTGATATCACATGAGACTTGAAACACTTTGCTGGAAGATTCTTATCCAAAATCTTGTCTCAGTATTTCTGAAAGTTAAGATATTTGAAATGCTGATAAAGACTGATGAGGTTAATGTAAGATGAGGGCCTAGGAGAGATCTAGGTTAACATGAGATTAAAGATACCAGACAGCTCGTGATAAATTAAAATTTCTCTTTCATTTCACCTCAGTGAAGCAGTAAGAGTAAAGCAATGCTCCAAAGGAATTTTTCTTAGTGAACTTCAGCATGAGAAGCCTATGCCTAAACATTACAGCATTTAAAATGTACTGCTTGGCAACAGCTTTGAAAGTCCTTCTTCATTTACATTATTGAATTTCTTTTATATAGAGTATAAAGGACTAAAATGATGGTCATGCATCTCCAGTGTTTGGGAACTAGCTGTGAAACACTAGGATCTGGTGATTCCTGTTGGTGTAATTAAAAGTAACTCTTCTCCTGTCGGTCACATGCTACTGTGAAGCAAATATGAGTCCTTCAGCAGTCTTCAAACACCTTCCTTTTCTTTTCATGGCAGCCTTTGATATCTCCATTAGTTATTCTCATTGTAATAAGGAAGATAAGCAACCAGGTGTTTGCCATGTCCCTTGGACACTGGCAAAGTATTTTTGCAGTGGAGCAGCCTCAGGTCATAATGCTGGTAGCCTTTAAGTGGGATCATTTGCATGCAGATCTGTTGAATACTTGATGATACATATATTTGTTTGCAAATTTTTCTCATGCAAATTAGCTTGAGATAGAAATTGCGCTTATCACTAAAAAACAAGGGCCAGATTCTATAATTTTTACTAAATTGTCTTGTGTAATTATTATAATGACAAGTAATTGCATCCATAACAGTACAGGCTTTGGGAAACTTGGTCTTTAACTAAGTCAAAAAAACAAATACATTTGATAGATATTTTGTGGAAAAATCTGAATGCCATGATGGTCTTCAAAATAGCACCTATGGGATAAAGAAAAAAATCCCTGATGCAGATATTTCCCTTAGTTATTTTCTGCTTTTCGAATTGTGTTCTACCTTTTCTCCATGAAATTGTAAAGCAGAATAAAATTTCTAAGTTCTCAGCTCCAGTAAAATGCACAAGTCTGCTCTATATTTCCAGATTTTACCTTACAGTGTTCAGCACTTTACCTACCATATGCATTTGAAAAGCAGTGGTGAGTGAAAGTGAAACAAATTCTGAAGGTATATTGATTGTTCTGACTCAAGTTGTTTTTAATATTAATTGCAAGCAAGGTAGACTGATATTCCTCTGGCAGTGTTTCATGTGCTTGAGTTCCTTCTTCTCTAGACCCTTCACCAGGTTTGTTGCTCATTTTAAAATGTTTTTGAGGGTCTTTTATGAACACATGCCAGGACTTCAATGTCTGACTCGTAGTGAAGAGCACAAAACCAGACTATTTGAGGCGCAGCCTCACCAGTGCTGAGGATGAAAGGGAAAGAAGCAGTGGTGACCAAGTCCCCCCTCCATACCTGCAGGAGTCCTTAAGGGAACATTAGCAGCCAGGAGCATCACAAACAGGGCAGGCGGACAGGAGATGGTAGGGCAGGGCGTGCAGGATGGACCTGCAGCTCTGCCAGCCAGCCTGACCAGGGAACAGTGGTCTTGATCCAGCAGAAAGTCATGGCCTCTCTGCACTCTGCCCCCACCATGGCTGACACAGATGCCAGGAGAAAGCTTTAGCAGGAACAAACTGACACTCAGGTGCCAGGCTGTAGGGTGGCCCTTGCTCCTATGCCAGCAGGGATGGCAACCTTAATTAGAGCTGCACCCAGGGAGAGGAACTCCTCCACTTAGTGGCAGAGCTCCAGGAGAAGATGAGTAGACTAGGAAGTAGGAAAGAGAGACTGAAAGAGACTACTGGAACCATGCCCTGTCTGCCCTGGGACAGGCCCCACAGGCAGATGAATGCATGACACAGAGGCTTCCCTCTTCTCTCTTCACTCAACTGAACACAGCAGCTTAAGAGATGAGGGAAAATGGCAGTATTTACACAAAGTATCTTCTTTTGTAGCCCCTTCTGTAAATTCAGGTACTCTATTTTCTCTTTGTACATTCATCAATCTTATGGTAATATTCACCTTAATATTCATTAATCTCCTGGAAATGAGATAAGCAAGAGAAATGTAGCCAGAAAGGAAGAGGATGGTTTCAGCAATGCCAGGTCACTACTGTCTCCTTCTTTGTTAAGCACGTTTTCCTTGATCACCACTTGTTTCCTGCTTTGTTGACAGTTGCTCATAAATGGAGAAATGTTCAGTGCTGCTATTTCCTCTCTGTAGCAAACTTTCTGATGTGCATGCTTGGAAGTTGCCCAGTTCCTGAATAAATGCCTTCTCTGTCCTTGTGGGCCTAAGGATTTGTATGTGATAACCATCAGCTTGAGCAATGTAGCACTTGCTTGTAGCTCACAAAGATTAATTTCCAGGGTGCTTTTTTTTGGTTAAATTTATTGGTTGTAATTTTTCTGTGAGCAGTTTTTCATGTGTATCTTTTAGATAAAATCTGATAAATGGATCCAGTTGTGTATCTTTTTTTTTCCCTATTGGATCAGGATGGCTTTTTAGAAATAGAAATGGCATTACATATGCCAACATAAATTTGAAATTCTCCTTCTACTATCACCATTTGATAAATATGATGAATTTTCAGAGTTACTGCAGGAGGTCAGCCTGTCTTCTAGCATGAGAGAATGTATGTCTTGTTACATGGTAACTTTGCCTGTGCTTGTCCACAGCTCAGAGCTGAAGAAGTTGGACAATCCTCCTGTAAGAATATTATTGGAAGGATCTTTTATCTTCTGCAGTTTTCTGTAGCCTTTACTGGGATGAATAATCTTTGCAGGGTAGGTTTTCCCTTCCATTTTCATTTAACAGTCTGTGTATATTATTACAGTAAAAAAAAAAAAAAGCTGACTATGGTATTCTATTAAAAATAATAATAAAAAGTCTTATAACTTGAAACAGGAATACTTTCCCTGGAGAAATGAGGGCTTTTTACTTAAGTGAATGCTATATATATTGAGCTGGAAATGATCCAGACAGGAGATTGACTACTCAAAATAATTGCAGTCCAGTAGGACAGGCTTAATTAGGTTTTTCAACAAAATTTTGGACTGGGTGGAAGCATCTGAGCTTTATCAGCCTCCTACTTTACCATTTTCAAGAAAGCAGTCACATTTTTCCACAATGAAATTACTGTATTTGAAAGACAATGGTAGTGGTGCTGTGCTCTGACCACACAGCAGAGGATTCTGAAAGCATATTAAACAATTTGTCTCCCCTCAGTCTGACCACCCTCATCTATCTTTTTTACACTAGTGAATGTATCACTTCTGAATGCTGCTTGACCTTTCTCGTCCAACTGGAAACAACTGGAATATCACTGTGCTCTCAGAATATTTCTATGTTTTAAGAATTCTGGACAGCCAGAAACTTATCATAGTAAGACTGTGGAAAGCTAAGATTTCTTGGTATGTTTAAGATACAATGGGCTTTGCTACCTAAATTGAAATAAAGAGTTTTTGGGTTCCCCACACCATAATTAATATCTTATACGTTAGTAGATGTAAATTATTATAATTTTACTGACTTGCATAGCATTCCACTAATTCACAAGAGCTGTAAAACTTCTTCAAAATATCAGAATTAGTAGAGGATACCATCTCAGAAATTGCAGCTCATCATGGCATGTTACAACTTGTGTTGTAATTAATTAAACCCTTTAACTATTCTGGTGTGAATAAAAGTGGTAAAATGTTATTTAAGATATTTTCACGAAAACTTGCAGCAATTAATATACTATGGGCTTGAAATGAGAGGGAAATAGCATAAAAATGAGCTATCTGATAGTTGAGATATTCAGATATAATTTAATGGGCAGAGCAGCGTAGTCTAATATTGAATAAAATATTGACTAAGCCCTCTGTGAAAAAGGAGAGTAAATAAGGACATATTCTTGTTTGAGGAAGACTGTAAGTTGCACACACTCATACAAAATGAAATGTCTAGTAGTTCTGTGTCAGATTTTTTTCTGTCTATAACTGAAATTTCTGATCGTGCTATAATTTCTTGGTGTTGGTGTAGACACCTTTTTGTCTAAAAATAATTGCTCTTCAGGGGTAAGTTCTAAAGGACACATGAGTAAGAGTGGACGAAGTGAAATCAAGGCAAGGATAGTGGTAAAACCCCTCCGCCTATCAAGCATTACTGAACACTGTGATATGGAGATGTTTGGAGTTTCTTTTTTTGCCTGTCACTTCATGTGTATGCACTCTGCAGGATTTTTGTTGTCCTGATGTTCACACTTAAACTTCATCAATTCTCATAATGCTGATTCATCATTTTAGGGTTGAGGAAAACTCTGTGTTGGGGATATGAAAATTAAGTGTTATTTCTGTTAATTATAAGGTTTTATAGACCTTGATGAAGATGAGTGGGGACAAAGTGCTTCAGTACACTGCAGTACTGAGTCCTAAGATTATTTAGACGCCTAAGCAAAATTGCAGGTGCCTACAGCATTCAGAAGAGCTTAGCTCAGTAGTTTGGCAGCTAATTTAGCAAATAACTCTTCTGCAGCCTTATTTGGAAAATAAAACTGGAAGACAGAAAACAATAGAAACATTGAGGCCTTAATTCTTTGGTGAAATTAATGTATATCTATCTACAGGCAATAAAATATATTTCAAAATCTTTGTCTCCTTCCTGTCTCCAGATCAAGCTAAGAGAACAAATTCTCCCAAGATAATTAGCAGCACATATATTAATCTGAACTCTAGAAAGATCAAGAATGATCTCTAGGAGCCATACAGATATCTTTTCTGCTGGAATTGGTGTTCTATCATACTATTGAGCTGAACTCCCAAAAAATTACTTTTAGTTTCAGTGTTGAATTCAAAATTTTAAGACCATTTCCCTCAGTAGTAAAAGGGCAACAGAGCTTTTTGCCTGTTACTTATTTAAAAGCTGTTGTATTTACACCTGAGATTCTTTGCAAATATTCCTGCTTCATAACTGGGTCTTTTAGCTCAGGAAGTTGTTTATAATGAACCACACAATGTATTTGTGTTCATTTACTGGTGCTCTCCTTAGTTACTCGTTTTCCACCTTTCCTTTCTGCATTTTTTAAATTCTACTACATTAATCTTGTCTGTTTAGATTCAAGTTGGCAATGACTATTATTTAACCTAAAAAAAATTTATTTTGACTGGATTTGAGCTTGACTTGCTTTGATCTTTACTGTCACCTGATTTTGAAATGATATAAATTTTTCCTGCCATTATTTTTTCCTGTTACAATGATCTATTATAAACTGTCATTTGGTTGAAATGAAACTATGTTTCATTTGTATATTGCTTCAGATGATATATGTGAGATCTAACTAGTACCGGTATTACAGTGAGCAGAGATTAAGAATGTTTGACTGCTCTTGAAAGTGTTGAACCAAAATTACAAACAATTGTCTGGTCCAGAACATTTCCTTGCAAAAAATTTTTCTGTTATTATATGTTGGAAGAAAGCAGCTATCTTCCTCACTATTTCTTCATGGGGTAAAGAAACCAAAGGAGAATGTATATTTAATTTATGAATTGTGTCTGCAGAACTGGACATTTGTCTTGCATTAAATTTTACCTTAATGCTGCCTGAGCATTAAAGATATAGATCACTCATGCTGTGATTGCGTTGAGTTCTCCAGAGAAGTGGACTCTATTTCATCAGGTACAATATTCCTTGCCCTTTTTTGCAGGGTACACATGTTCAGGGTAAAGATAGCGGGAGAATATTTATTAGGACTGCAAAGAACACAAGCTATGAATTACAGCAAAGGCAGCCAGTTTACCTACAAAAACTCCAGTGAAGTGGCTCCAGTTTAAATTGGTCCTCTCAAGTCAGAGTGTGTTCCTTGTAGCCAGGAAATGGTGCTTCATACAGACTGTGCTTCTTTTATATTCAACGTCTTTCTGCAAGGTCAGATACAATCCTGGTAATACTGGGAACATTTGACCCAAAGTTCTTTTTCAGTTGCTGTGAGGGAACAATGTGGTCTCCTGCACACACACACAAAAAATTATGCAGTAGAACTTCAAGGTTTTCAGTAAGGGTCAAAAATTATATGCAGATTTTACCTGTTGATAATGGGTTTTATTTTTTCCATATTCCTCTTGGTAAGTGTAGGAATTGCATATAGAGGCTTCTACTTTGAAGATTATTATATTCCTCTGCCTATCTCCCACAGACTATGCATTCTATTTTATGACAGTGGCCCTTTCTTTTGTCAATCACAGTGTGCTTTTAACAAAGAAAATATTTACATTGTTTTGATTTTTGTTCAGGAGGGCATTTTATTCACCTTTGGAAAGCATGTAAATTATTAAAGCCATCCCTGATAGTCTGCAACTGAATGGAACTTCTAATCCTTGTTTAAAAATATAAATTATTCATTGTAAGATTTAATTTGAAAGTTGGCTGTGTTTTTCCTATGGTTGTTTACATTGCACTCTGGTGAAATTGAAAGCACAAATGAATTCCACTAGGTTTTGTTAGAGACTTTTTGTTAGAGACCTGACTTAGTATATCTGAAGGTTGTCTTTTATTTCTTTAAATATAAAATACCTTTGTTTTTGCTTCCTGTATCAAAACTAAAAGGAGAAAGTTACTAAGAGCTTTCAGCAGTAGCATTTCACTGAATGCTGTCTTCCATTCACACTGGCCACAGTTGGCTTTTGGATGAAAAACATCCAAGGCAAATTGCCATCTGTAGTTGTAACACTAATACTTCCATATGTCATGCATCATTGTGAGCAAGAAATAAACTGATGGGCTCAGAACGTGGTAATTTAAAGATAGTGAACAGTCTATACCATTTTTTGAAAGAAGAGTAATAATGGGATAAGGAATAGTAATGGGCTAGGTCTGAATGAGGTTTGTTTTATCCGGCATAAATACCTTTATCCCCCATTTCTATTCCATCTAGTGCTTTGGGAACATTATGATTATAGCATTTCTGAATTTACTGAAAGACATCAGCAGTGTATCTTCTCTTACGTCAGTGTTAAATGTTCTGATATTTTACAGATCAAAATGTGTAGATCCAATGCCCCCTCCCCAACATGTAAAAATGAACCTGAGCTATGCCACACATTAAACAATTTCCTAGTAACTCTTAGAACATGAGAGAGGAGATAGGGAATTGTCTGAGCAAGTTCTCTGTTTCCTTGTACTTCTCAGAAACAAAAATTAGGGGAAATGAGCTCCAAAATCAAGGACAGAGCAAAAATAAATATAAAAACATGGCATCCAAACCAGAGGATATATTTTTATTTTAGTCTCGTAGAAAGTGAGCCAAAAAAGCAAGTCAATTAAAGAGAATATACTATATGAAGTCTCAAGATTTTTTCCTTTGACTCCATTAAGAATTTTCATAAACTATAACTGTTATTGAATTTTATTGTGCATCACTGTTCTTCTTGGAGTTTGTTTTTTTGTTGTTATCATTATTAGTTTTTTCTGAGTTATATGATATTGTTCCCATCTACACCCATGAAGTTTTTTCTGATTGTCCTCCCCATCCCACTGAGATGGGTGAATTAGTTAAATTCTGCAGGGTACTTAACTGCTGTCTGGAGTTTAACCGTGTCAAATAAGTGGAATTATGAAGGAGAAAAATGCTCCATACAGGTTCAGCTACAAATGAGTGTGACACAAGAATCAACTGTGTAAGTTCCATGCAGAGTGACTGAGACATGACAGTTTTATGGGAATCTAGGGGAAAATTGGTCAACAGAGCTGCTATTCTGTATTTAATTGTGTTTAGCTGAGATGAGAATACAGCACACCTGGGTCTGTTTCTTTTAAGTTTATTCCTCCTGTGTTCTGTTTAAACTCATTCCTGTTGCTTTTCTGACACAAGTTCCAATGTATACCATTTCTGCAGTGTGATGTTGTAGCCTGTTTTCTGGGAAAATGCTTAGTTTTTAATTCCTGCTTCCTTTTGATCATCCTTATGTTTGTGTTTCTCTGGGAAGTGTAATGTAGCAGCTGGCTGTTACTCCTCAAGCAGATTTACATGCTACAATCCTGCATGGTGCCACCACCACAGGTGGAGAGCAATCCTATGCAGTCAGGTTTTTTATAACTCTGTCATTTTCCATCACATCAACTCTTGCCTTTCCTCTTTTTAAAAAAGGAGCACTTAAGTCGAAACTTTATTCCAAATGTCAGCTGACACAATCAAAAATCTGTGACTGAGGCTTTAGTGCAGGGAACACTCTGAGATTATGATGTGTGTCAGCATGTCTGAGAACTAACTGAAACTGTGGGGAGTTTTTTTAATGCTTTAGTAAAACAGGGAAGAAATAAACACCTCTTGAAAAATTTCAGGGTCTTAGTTAATTTCTTTTTTCCTTTAAGAGACATAATTTTACTAAAAAATAGGGCATTCAATTTTGTTTTTATGAAAGGTACATCCTTTTTATGAAAGGTACCTCTCACTGTGTGCAGAGTTTCCCTCCAGAGTTTCACTAATGATATTTACCTTTCGTAGCATTCAAGAACTGTCAGAAAATGTCATTTTCTTCCCTACAGGATTTTTGTCAATTTCAGTGAAATGCGCTTAAGTAGCTTTTCATGGGGAGAAAAGATGGAGGAAAGATTTCTGTCCTCAAAAAAAATGTACTGAAATGACATGACTTAAAGTTGTGAAATGCAACTTCAGTGTAGAACAGGAAGTGAAAGTGTTTGGGCTTTTTGTTTGTTTTCCCTGAATGCTCTGGATGAGAGGTCTTGGATCTGCCAAATATCATGGACAATATCTGCATATGTAGGAAGATTTTTCGTTTTTTTCTATGTCTAACGTTTTTTTCATTAAAAAATAGAATCATTTAGGTTGAAAATGACCTTTAATATCACCAAGCCCAACCATTTTCCTGACCTCCTTTACCACAGAACCAATATCCCATAATCTCCAGGAGCCTTTCTGCATTGACTGTAGAACACTTACTGTAACATTGTAATACACATTTATTTGTCAAATTTATAGTCTATATATTTGGGTCGGTGTCTGATCTTTTCTCTCCCCACCCCACATATCTCTGATTCCAGTGAATGGAACACATTATTGTCCATGGTTTTCTGCTGTGTCTGAAGGATCCACAGTGATTATTTCTGTATATTCTTCTGGTTGCTCCTAAGAGTTGATTACCTCACTTTCTGTAGTTTTAAGCATACAGCTACAGCATGTCAAATAGGCAGCTTTGCCACCCTAAGGTATTGCCATTTGAATGCTGAAGTTCCTCCTCTCTGCATCGTTTATGTAAAACAGAATAAGGAATCAATTTTTTTCCCCTATACTTATAACAAATCTTAGGTTCTCTATGGAAAAGCTAAAGCAATATCAAAAAGCAACTCTTTCACTGAATAATTTTCTGATCTTCTAACATTGCCATGGCCTGGGAATTCAATAGCATTTCTAATCATATAATAAAACATTTTCTAAAGCATACTATTAATGGTTCTGGAATCAAAAAAAGATTTGTGCAATGAAAATGTGTTGTGAATGCTTTAAATTCTGAAAGCAAGGATAGTTTTGAGGATTTTCTGCTTCCAGACTATATTTTCTGGAACAATTTCTATTCAAAAGATAGCATACATAGTCTCTAAGGATTTGGTTTATGGTTGAGCTTTCAGGAAACAAACCTCAGAAAATAAGAACATAAGATGAGCTCTTTTGATTCAGACTAATCATTATCTAGCCTGTACTCTTTGGCTAATAGTGGATACCTGGGGAACAAGCATATAATGATACTGCCCTAAATCTCCCAACACCTAGTGATTTGTAGCTCAACTATTATGGAACCAAAGGCAGTTTCATCCTTTTTAAGAGACTGTGCTTTGTCTCCCTGTCCAGTTGTTGTTGAGCCACTCTAGTCTTCTAGCCTCAGCAATATCCTTTTGTTGAGGCTGCAAATGCAGACAGTGAGTGCTAGGCTAGTCTAAGCATAGGCTCAAGCATATGTGCAATCACATGACAAACTGTAATTTTTCGTGAGACTCCTTCCTTCTGCTTGGTAGCAAATCCATCTGTCACTGAAACTCATCAGTTATACACTTTTTTTTCCTGTTTCACTGTAAATGTACTTAATGATTGCATTCTTATATACTTTCACTGTAGAGCTGTGACTTCTGTAACTCATGTTACACTGGAGAAAATGCTTGGGTATGACATTTCAAAATCAATGGCAGCATGTAAGATTGTGCATGAGATATAGACTACTCAGGCTCCTGTATTTATACTTGACGTGAGAAGGAAATTTGAGCTGGTCTCAAGGGGCTTCCCAGCAAGAAATATCACTAAAACAATAATAATTTCTGAAGGATTTGCATTAACTTACACTTCTATACACCTTGTTCTACTTTGTTAGTATGTAAAAATACATTAAAACAGATGGAAAATTTTCTAACAAAAATCACCCCTAGAATGTCTAACTTAGTAAATACAACTAAAAAGTTAATTCTTTGTGTATGTCAGGTTTGGAACTGTCTTCAATTCTGTGCTGACTTGCAGTAACCTTTACCAATTTCTTCTGTGGAGAGATTCTATTTCAGCAGTATGTGAGGAAAACTGAGTGATCTCATTAATTTTTTTTCTCAGATTTCATATCTTCAGGTTGTTTTCTCACTTATCAAATTCAGCAAGGATCTGAGGCTGATGCTGCCTCACAGTTCCATCTATCAACATTGCTAGTGATAACAGATTCCACAATCAGAACTCAGTTGAGGATATATTTGTAAGATGATAGGAAGAATAGAGTCCCTGCATTGCTGGCTATAGTTATAGCTAGTTTATTGTCACTAAGGAAGGCAGATACATTTCCAAATCTCATAGAATACAAGTGTTGTATGTAAAGTATTTCTGGAATGGCATCATTTTCGAAAATTGTTAGAAACCGTCTCAAACACGCTTGATTAAATGCTTAACCATAAATGTATAAATTTTGGTATAGTGGAAATTTACTGTGGGGATAGAATTTCAATGGTTTTCTATGAGTACGTTTCTGAAATGCATTGTGGAGTCTGGTAGCATCAATAGAGAGAAACAAAATAAAGTATGTTAAGTACAAATCTGAAGTTTTATATGTAGGCTGCCTGTTTTGTCGCAGTTCCATTTTTTTAAAGCAGTCTTAGAATTTATTTTGTCTTGGACTCAAATGAAAACAGAGTATGAAAAGTGCCAATATGTAAAATACTTGTTTTAATACTTTAAAAGCTCAAAATTTGATGACTCCAATCATTTTGGGGTTTTTGGTTGAATTTTTTGGTCTTTGTTTTTACAGCTAGAACTCTGGTTCTGTAATGTATTCTTAATAGTTACATTAGAATGATGTTTTAGCAGATGCAAATTAATTTAAAAATTAGTTTCTCTTTTATGTCTATGCAAATAATACTATACTACATCAACTATACTATATTCTTTCATATTTTTATTCTTGCCTTCAGGTTTGATTTTTTTTTGTTTCTTTTTCCCATTTATTAGACAGCATGAAGTAGACATGAAATATGATGTAAACAGAAGTCTCCAAGGACAGGTTTGTGTTTACCTGAGATCTTTGTTGCTGAAGACATTGCATTTGCAAACGTGACAGCATAGGATCATCTGCAGGTTTTAAACTTAACTTTAGGATTCAGGGTGGGGGTTTTCTGGTAATACAAATTGGTTCATCTTTTCCTCTTATGTGGTATACTTTTCCTTACCAACGAAAGCAGACATGCTCATATCCACAATGTATTCCTTATGTATGGCCTGGCAGTTAATGTGATTTATATCAAAGAACTTCACAGCATTATGTGGGTTGTTCTAAAAAAGCAGAATGTTGTATGGTTGAGACTTGAGTTTCAGGAAAATGAATTCAAAAATGTCAATTTAAATATGTAAGGTGTAGTTGGTACGAGGCAAGAAAACCTGTGATCTGCTTTATGTCTTGCACTCTACATAACTAAAGAAAAATCTATGTTATTATTCCTAAAGTTTAAGAAATACAAGATGAAGATACAAGAAGAAACCCCAGCAAATCTTGTCTTAAATCAGTGACAAGATTGTTTAAGCCAAAAAGATTGATATGGACTTTGTCAAAATCTTGAAAGCAGGTATTATCCTGCTTTGCAGACTAAATGAACTTAATTGACTTCAGTTAAGAATTGTTCCACACCTTGAGTGAGAATGAACAGCTTTTGCACTTAATGAGGTGAATATCAATTTCCTAGGAAAAAGGTGTTTGTGTAGTGAGTTTGCATTGAGGCTAACCAATACCAGTAGCAATGTAAAAGGGGTTGCACACTTGGGGAGTGTAATGATACTAACTACTGTTACAATTGCCCTAATGGAATTTACTGTTTCAATATAGAATATGATCTTATATCATTATATAGAAAATTTTAGTAATATTTTGTGTATGATAGGGCTTTCTCACTAGAGTTTTAGTATTTATGAGAGATTGTATGTTTGTAAGTTGTATATTTGTAAGCATTCTGCACCTCCCTTGCTTATTCTTCTGCAGTTTAATACTCATGGATGCAATCATCTATTTCATTTTTTTCACTCCTCCATTATGTAAGAAATATCATATTTTTCCCCAAATCTTTAATTATATTTTACTACTCTATTGATATTTGGCATTTGACAGGTTAACAATATTCATACCTTAGAATCTGGGAGGTTTTGATAAATTGGGAGGATTAGTAAAAAAAATAAATCACTAAAAATAATTTTTGGTCTAGATCTTGACTCTTTTCCCATTTGAAAAATGACCCTTTTTATTTTTTCAGATCAAAATTATTTTTTGTCATTGTATATTGAAATAATTTGACCCTTCCACTTTCTGAAACCCTCAGCACATTATTTTTATGTGGAAAAAGGGATCATTGGTATCTTTAGTTTTTTCATTTTCCTAACCACAGTGGAGAGAAGACAAAAAATATCAGTCTTCCTTTATTCTATTGAATGGGAAATAAGTTTCTCAATTATTCAAAGGACTGGTTGAAGTCCAGCACAACTTTCAAGTCTTGCCGCCTCTGCGATGCTCCAACTTTCTAAAGCTAGCACACTAGCCAACAGCAGGAAAGTTAGATGTAGTAATTTTACTATTCATTTCCTAAACATTCTCTACTGAATTATAAAAATTACATTGGCACTTGGCAGTTAGTACTTGATCTTGAAATTACTCAATAACATCAGTAAAACATTGTATTCAGGAGTGGCTATTTATCAATAGGCCATCAGTAGGATGAAGCCTACAATGGAGGGCCCCAGTAAAAGAAATTCATTCTCATGAAATTATAGAGCATAAGTCTGAGGCAATACAAGAAAATTAAAGGGCAGCATGAATGATTTCCCCTTTGTATATTGATTTTTACTTAAAATGGATTTGTGACATTTCTGCTGTCATCAAGTTTATTTGTTTAATGTATTTCTCAAGGCATTTGTTTAACGGTTAAACATAACAACTTAGGAATAAAACTTGTCTTTGTAAAAGAATGTGGACCTGATCCAGGCTGTTTAAAATTAAGGCTACATGAACAAGAGGAAATTAAGCACTGAAATGTTCCAGGCACTGGAACTTGACTGTTGTGTTGATAAATTGTTGGAACAGTCTTGCCTCAGTTTTGACCCACAGGCTTGCAGATGGTTCTCAGGTGCCACGTGAGGGTGTGCATTGACAGTGGCTGCTTCCAAAAAGCAGTTTGGAAATAGTCACCTCCTCTTAAAGCATATGAGAGTTTACAGAGAAAGCAGTTTAGTGCCAGGATAGTGGCAGTGCCTGAGGATGCTCCTGAGCACATTAAATATATTTAGTGGAGAAGCAGCTTTGCAAGCTGTGGCAAGGGTACAGGAAAAAAAGAAGGGAAAGCAATGCATGCAAAGTTTCCTGTCTTCAAAGAGTATGTTGTGGAGAACTTTATTTATATAACATTATGTGAGTTATGGTTATTGCTGTAGACCTTGAGATGAGTTTTGTTATCGGGAAATGCCTTTCGTTCTCTCATACTTGTCTGGTGGAAGTCAGCTCTATTAAGCATCAGCTCTATTAAGGACAAGTTGTAATGACTGCATTTTGTTCTGGATTACAACCATTGTGGCACAGAGGGAGGAAATACCATAAAGTGGCAGATGTGCCACTTTAGGGTTAGTAAGAAGATGGGAGGTTCCCAGCAAACTCTGTCCCTTGACATGCGTAAGGAAAGCTTACTTCTAATCTTGTATGACTGGGTATAAGTGAAGAATGTCAACTCTGAAGAAAATCAGACCTGGACAATAACCAGATTTTCATGATCAGCTAAATTTATGGTAGATTTAAGAGGAAATTAATATTTCTCCTTTTTTTTTTATTAAAAAAATATAAATTTTCTATATTGAAGCAAACTGGAAAAATTTCAAAGGAAAGCTGCTGTAGATACTGTATTGATGCCATCAACCTGTGCAGTATTCTGTTTAAACAATATTTTTGATACTTTGTGTGTATTTATGTCTACTGAAGCAAGCAACTGAAGGGTGGCTGTGGTGAGCTGGGGGTTGATCTATTTCTCCAGGCAACAACAGACAGAACAAGAGGACACGGTCTTAAGCTGCACCAAGGGAGATACAGGCTAGAATCAAGGAGGAAGTTTTTCACAAAAAGACTGGTCAAATACTGGAATCATCTACCCAGGGAGGTGGTGGAATCACCATCCCATGATGTGTTTAAGGGAAGACTGGATGTGGCCCTTGGTGCCATGATCTAGTTGAAATGTTAAAACATGGGTGGCACTCGATGATCTCAAAGGTCTCTTCCAACCTAGAAAATTCTGTGAATTCTGTGATTCTGTGAACTGTCTCTCACAAGCCTCTCTTCCTCCCATAATATTACCTTTCCAGATCCTTTCAGCTATAAATGCTGTTATCATATTCACCTGTATTTCTCTTGTTCCTTGAGTACTGCCATAGTAAGTGGCAGTGAATGCCCCAAAACACATGTAGTGTAATTAGCAGTGTGTTTTGTAACTGGCTAACTGAAATGTCAAGAGAATATAAAAACTTGACATAAAAAATTGAACCTGAATCACATGCCTTCTGGGAAAAAACAAACCTAAGTCCTCTCTACTCCATTAGGAAATACATTGCAGTAACTCGTGTCCTCCTGCTGCCTCCTTTTGAAATTGATTGAAATGAACAAAATATCAGAATTTATGGGATGGGAGGGGAGAAATGGATGGACAGACACTCTATTTCCATGAACATTCTAAGGTAGATTTAGTTTGAAAGCTAGGGATGGTGCTTGTTTTCAGTAGGAAATAAATTGACAAACACACAGTTGTCATTTTTATGTTGCCAGCACAGAACACTCAGCGAAGTCAATATCCCTGAAGTGGGTCTTTTCACTGGCCTCAGGTTACTAATGTTTTCTAGTTATGAGTCCTCCTCTCTCCTCTCTTCTTTTTTGCTCTCTTTCCAACTTTAACTTTCAGGTGGCTAAACTAATCAATTTGCAACAGCTATCTACCTCTTAGCTTATTTACTTAATATACTTTGGGAAAAAAAAAAGAAGCCAAAATGAATTTTTCAATAAGATTTCAAATTTGTAAGTAGAGCATGATAAGTTGTATTTAATTGTTCATCCAGTTTACAATAGACTCAGCAGGGGCACTGTTTTGGTGAAAGAATGATTACGGTTTTGATCTCTTTTTTACCCCTGGCAGCAGGCTTATTTTAAACCACATTTGTTCACTTTGCTGTGTCTGCTACATGTGATGTAGGTCAACACGATGCTTTTGTTCTTTTTCTTCTTCCAAGTGGAAAGTTTCCAGCAGCTTCATTTTGTGCTGATCTAGGCCTTCTATTGGCAGTAACAAAGCAAAGCAGTAACATTGGAGTAGACCTGATAAGTGTAGAACGGATCAATATCTACAACAAATGGA
This sequence comes from Pheucticus melanocephalus, assembly GCA_013398405.1. Taxonomy (NCBI): domain Eukaryota; kingdom Metazoa; phylum Chordata; class Aves; order Passeriformes; family Cardinalidae; genus Pheucticus; species Pheucticus melanocephalus. Next base: position 711,384 of record VZSJ01002102.1, on the reverse strand, counting down.
GTTTTTTACTGCCTAGCTGATGGTTCTTCGGTTTCATAGTCTAGTGATAGTTCTGATTATAATGGAGATTCTTTCTGATCTACACAACTTTATCTTGAAAGAACTAGATATACTGTTCTTTGATTTGATTGACTCATTAAGAGATTTGTTATAAATCTGAGATTTGTTATAAATCTTAGAGACATCCTACTTTATTAATATTGTAACAAGGCAATGCTCCAAGCAATCCTTGGGGCATAGTTACGCATCTAAGGCATATAATAAAACATTTATAGATAATTGGTAAAATAAATTCAGAACAAAATTTTCCAACTTTCTTGGTTTTTTTTATTTTTTTAATGGTAAAATACTTTAGGATTTCACATTTCAACCTTTTCAAATTACTTTGAAGCAGGCAGGATTCCCTGCTCTCTACTTCTGAAAGACAATGTTTTAAATAGTGATTAAGGTTTTGAACAAATTTTTACCACAATTCAAATGGAAGATTAGCATCTGTAAAGCTAATGTGCACTGTCTTGAGCTACTGAAGTTTAGCAGTCAGGCTTTTAGCACTGGATCTCCTCTTGGCTCTTCCACTGTGATGCACCTATTTTTCTTGGCAAGGCCTGATTCAAGTTACAGGGGAAAAACAAAAACCCCCAACCTCATGTTCTTTCTAGAGGAAAAAGAGCATTCAATGAAATTAATAGACAGAAACCAGCTATAATTTTTCATTAAGTTTTGGTTTCCAGTGATCAAAGGTTTGCTACTCCATGCTCAAAACTCAGGTTTTTCAAATTTATCTGATCTGACACATTTTATTCCTTTTTTTTCCCCAGTTCTTGAATATGTCATTACTAATATATATATCTTCTACATAAAAATAGGAAACATTCAATGTAAAACTTATTTAGGATACATTTTAATAACTAAGATGAAGTAGTTCACTGTTCATTTTGAAGAAGAAGATACTAAATATTCCTAAAATGTCTAAAAAGAAACAAGCTTAATAATATTATCATGCTGTTTCATAACATTGGAAAATCTCTCAAAAGGTTGGCTGTAATTGCATTTTTATAATCTCCTAATGTTTTATTGCTTTTTTTTTAATACATCATGATTCACAATAATGCTTTTCCATGGCTTCCATTAGATATTTCCAAGGTCTATTAGAATAATAGATTAATTCATGCTCATTTTCTGCTCTATTTTCAAGGTAGACCATTTTTGCTTAGAATTTAAAAACTTGATTCCTGGTTTTGCATAGTTATATATATATGCAGTTTCCAGCTGCATTTTCTTTGCTTTTCACCCTGCTGAGGTCTCAGTTCTCTTTAATCAGATTAGTTGCTGCCATTCTGTGCCTTAAGCATTAATATAAATTATGAAAGAGATTCATGCAAGTGGAATATTCTAAAAAACACCACCACGGTGCCCAGGACTTTGGCCAAAATTTGCACAGTGTGGTGGGAGCTCACTTAGAGGTGCCTGGATGCTGCTTCTGGTATTTGAGTCTAGATCTGTGACCTGGAACTGCCCAGGTCTGCAATTGCCCTGTCACCCCCAGGCCATCGTGGTACTGCAGCCATGACTCCAGCAGGTTTTGGAATACTTTCTCTACATGGTTTAGAAATCAGGCATAGTTCCTCTTTGATGAGGTAGCATACAGGTTTCAGCAACATTCATGATTAAAAAACTTAATGTTTTCCAGGTGCTGAAATGTTGCACAAAAATCCTTGGTCTTCAGTTCTATAACAAAAGAAACCTCAGTCTTAACATGCTGCTCATAAAAGTTTAAAGGTATGAAGTAATACTGTACTAAAGGCATTGAGGACATTCTTTGGTCCTCAGGCTAATCTGTAACAAAACCAGGCTAATCTGTAACAAAAAATAGAGCTGTCAAAAAGAGACATGATCTGAGTTTGAATTTGCTTTTTTTGTGTTTATCCCTCTGATTTTGTAGAAACAGGGTCATGATTTTTAGGGACTGACAATTTCAAGCCAGCTGCACACCACCAAGTGTTTTACCTTTTTATAGAAAAGTACCTGTGAAGCCCAGCCAGAGCTTCACTACAGCACTTGTAAACTGTTTGAAGTAAAACTTGGGCAAAGGCCCTGGGCACACTTCTGTTAAATTTTGATCACTGATAGGTGTATTTCCTTTTCTATACAATAAAAAATTGATTCCAGCACTGGGAGAAGAAGTCTAATTAAAGCCTTTCTGTGGTAAAGATTGTGAGCAGCTCCAATACTGCTTTTGATACGAATGAGGTGGGGGCAAGGATTAAAGGATTTATTGGAGGTTGGTGAATGAAAGACTGAGCTTAGAGACAAGGTTAGAATTTACTGCTCTGTGTGACTCACTTTTGCTGCTGGAAAAATTGTGAAAGAACACTGAGGTGGAGTCAAGTACTGGTTACATGTTAAAAGGTATTTGAGAAGGAAATGAAAGTATGAACAGTTTTAATCAAAAGAGAATGGCCATACAAATGTGATTATTCTCTGTTTTAACAAGGGATAATAAAATTAGTAGACCTTGTATAATTTGATTAAATTTTAAAAAAATCTAAGAAATCCAGTTTTAAGAAAAACTGGTTTTTTCTGCCCTGTCTTCTGAGCACTGGGGGTTTTTGTGTACTTGCATGTTTGTATATTTGCATGCCCATAGCTGCATTAACAAAAGCTTAATTGTATGGAAGTGCATAATAGAAATCAGATCTCCTTCGTTCTACAGTTAGCAAAGAGATTTATTGCAATAAGCATTTGCTTGGAATTGCAGAGTCCAGGATCCTTCCAGATTTTAATCCAGCAAATCTGTTTTATTCCCAGAGAATGAGACTGATATGGAGGTATTTTTTTCTCCAGCTGCCAGTCTCTACCTTGCAAAGTGAAGTTTAGATGCTGTTGTCTTAGAACTGGTTTGAATTAGCAGAGCACCACAGCACCCAGAAACAGGAGAGAAATCTTATTCACTACTCCAGATTGTCACCTCTGATCCAGGCTAACAAGGATAAAGGACCAACCAACAGTGTAATGGGTGCAAATTTCACTGCAGGTTAATTTTTTTCTGAAGGGGGTGAGGGCTTGCTGACTATGCTGATGAGCACTTATTTTTTTGATATAATGGTTTTTATTGCTGTTGTCTATTACTGTGTAGTTATACCTATGCTAAACATGGAAAAAATGTTTAGCTTCTACCTCTTTAATATCTTCATGAGTCCCTACCAAGGCAACAGACCATCTACTAAAGTTCAGTGATACTGATGTGGTAGAGAGAGTCAGGCTGAGTAATAGGATGGTGTCCTCTGTGGGGAAAGTTGCTGAAGTTATTACAGACTAAGCAGTGCTACAATATCTCCAACAATATAAAAGCCGAAATCTGTCTCTATTTTAATATTTACTGCGGCCTCAGAAGAATTGCAAATCATTTAACTTGTAAACTCTTTTATTTATGTTTCCCCATAGCAATAGCAGCACTTACCTGCTGTAAAAATTAAGTTTGCATCACAGAGCTGAACACCAAGCCTGCTTTTCCCATGACAAATCCAGGTCCTGCCAGCTTCCCGAAGCTGCAATATTATTGAGTTACATCTTCCCCATTCTAGTGCAATGAAATAAAATTAAAGCATTTGGTTAGTTTAAATTATTTTTTTTTAGTTTAAAGATACTTAATTTTAAATTACTGGTGCTATGACTGTTTTTATTTCAATTCTGAATTAATATTTTAATTGAGCACAATAACCTTTCGGAATTCATGAGGGAAATCTGATGGCATGTCTTTTAATAAGTCAATCAAGTAAATGTGCCAAAACCTCATGATTTATTTAATATATAATGAAGGGCAGAAAAGTATCTATGCAGTCTTGTCCTTGGCACAGCTAATCCAGAAAGCTTGCTAAGGATTTGTCCCAATATAATATTAATTTTGTAATATGACTTTCATGTTGGAAGTCATAGCTCTGTGAATTTGAGGTTTGCCTCTTAAGTCAGTAATAAAATATTGCCTCTTTTCACCTCTTTTATTTAACTAATTAGTAGTAATCAGTGGCTATGTAATTTTTGTCAGTTTTTGAGGATCCTCATAGTATATAAAATTTACCTCTCTCTCTGCAGACCCACAGAAAAAATGAATGGCTGCTGATCAGTACAATATAGACTTTTACCCTGATGTATGCTGTTCTCTGAGTCTTTCTCTTTCTTCTTGAAATGAAAGCCCAGGAAATAATAATCCCTGTATTAATTTTTCTAGTGCCAAAAAATGAGTATTGATCTGTCTTCTCATCCTAAACAGGCAGTGGCTGCTCTTTGTTTCTTTGCAGATCTTTTAAAAAACAGCCAGTTCAATAGGAGATGCTAGTTCCTCTACTGTGTCTGTAAAGTCTAAATGAAGGAAAAAGGGGTAAAAAAAAGCAGCAGAGGAATATGATTCTTTCAGAAATTAATATTGAACTGGTTTTATATCTGCAGCAGTGGGTCAATGCTGGAAGAGTAATGGGAAATAACAATGACAGCTGCAAATCCTTGTAATTGCTGAAGCTTTCAGTACTGTGTCTCTGTTAGCTGCTTTCTGGAAATCAGGGAGAAAATCTGAGTAAATATAATTTTAAATGTAAATCCAGATATGTGCCCTCTTCAAAGAGGAATGGTTTTGGAAAGAAAATAGGTCAACTTAGGTCGGATTTATCTGATAATTCTTTGCTTGCTATTGCAGCCCCAGGCCAGTAATATAGTGGAAATTGCAGAATGTAAGGCTGCCCATTTGTTTCTAGTAATGACAAGAGGTCATAGGACAATATTTAGAATGAGCTTGCACTTATTCCAACAGGTGTAGCTGCAAAGATTGATTTTAATCTGCCTCTGTGTTTCTTTCAGCCTTAGGTCTCCTTTTGTTTCAGCATTTTTAGTAATGTTTTTTATTGTCTTTGCTTAGGCACAGAGCTTCCTTTCTAGTAGAAAGTTCCTTTTCAGGTTGAATTGCAATTGTCTTGTCCTGGGTAATTGTGTACACACCAGTAATCTGTCCTCTGCTTGTTTTTAATTTCTTTGTTATTCTAGACTGTAACCCCAGTATCAGCTCCTGCAGTCTTTCATGTTAATCTTCCCCAACCTTCTCTAATAGTTTTAAGATTGGTTTCCAATTCTTAATTAATGAAAAATTTAAAACCTACTGAGAGCCCCCAAATGTTCTATTGGAGGTTTAGGTGCTTTCTGATTGTCATCTTTCTTTTGACATCCACTGCTTACAGATGCACACTGTTTAGGTGGTCCTCTTATTTTCTTTCTTTTTTAGACTTTTGACCTTTGTGGGAATTTACTTGCTCTAGTCTCATCAGCATATTTTATTTTTAACTCTTGAGAATCAGGCAGGCTGTTTGGTGAGCTCTTCATGGTTGAATTGCACGACTATCCATCCCTATCCCTAGGAAAAATGTCTTTCTCTGACCTCCTCTCTTGTTTCCAGTGTTCCTAAAAATAAAGAAACACTTCTCAAGAATGTACACCAGGTACATGGTGTAGACTCATGCAGCCAAGGACACTTTTCTACAGACTGAGCTACACAGTTCACAGAAAAGGGTGAATTTACAGCTGTACCATGGTTTAAATTGATTTCTGGAATTAATGCAAAAGAAAAAGAAATTAGAAGTAGAACAGAAAATAATAATTTTCCCTTGCCTGTTATCACCTTAGTAAGCAGCTGATGTTCTGAAACTTGAACAAATTCTTGAACAAATGAAGCTGGTTTTCATCCTTCTGAAAAAGGATCTACTGATAGTCTAAAAACTCTTTTCTCAGTACAGGATTCATAAGTTCTGAAGTTAAAACCAGGTAGTTTATAGATTCAAAGCGGAGCAGATGAAAGAAAGAACTTCTTAGAAAGTGAAATATCTTCTCTTTCAGTATGACTTTGCTTCCTACTTTTTGAATGTACTTCTACATAAATGGAGAAGTAATGCTCCAAAGCAATTTTTAAATTTCAGTTTTAGTAAAATTTTTAGGATGGATCAAATTGTGTTCTGTAGTCCTTGAAGAGTTCAGCAACAATTTTATTTAAATTAGGAGTATGTGTTTGGCAAAGGCCTTCAAAATATATGGTATGTTTTTCAGTGAGGTAAAAAATGACTTTGCAATGTAGCATAGTAGCTATTTGAAGGAGTTAAGCAATGGCTAAGAAACTATCTGTGTTGGCCTTCATTAATTTCTGCATTTCTTTGTTTCCTTTCTTTATGTTTTTAGTAGGACTAAGCTGTAGTTATACATTTAGCTTGATAGATGTCCCCTCTGGGAGCCATGCAACTATGCTAAGAATCTTAGTCTTAAGTAGCATTATATCTCACAGACAGGACCTTGATTAAGACAAACTTTAATTAAGATAAATGGTGGCTGCTTAGTCATCTGTTTGCCATGGTGAGACTTGTATCTTCAGATTAATGCTAGAAGTAATGAGAAATTTTCATTTTCTTAGTGAAAGCACAAATTAGATTTTTGCAGGGTTGTTTCCCACCTGTCCTGATGAGTGTACACCTGTTAGAAAGTAATACTAAGTAATTTCATGATACAGATTTTTCTCTATAATGAAGTTGTATTATCTTCCCAGCTATCCTAGAAGGATGAAAGTCAGCAGTATCTGTTCCGGGAATAACATTATTTAATCAAGGTTAGCCTTAATTGCTACTGATGCAAACAGTCTGCATTTCTTAATTCATACAACAGTGAGGGTGGAGTTTTTTTATTTATTTGGGAAGATGGTCCATTCAGAAATCAAGATAAATTGTTCTGTTGAAAAAGCCTCAAAATGTATACATTATTTAGGTTTGACATTTCATTTTTCTTTGCAGTATTGAGTACATCACCGTGAATAGCAATCCATAAAGGTACCATATTGTCTGTACATCCACAGATAGGTTTGTATCTTGTGCAGTCAGAAACACTGGAAAATAGCCAGCTCCTTAATGCCAGTTTGAAACTGAATAGCCTGTTACTTCTGGGAGTAATTTAAAATAGCACAGTGTTATTTGTTTTTAAACCAAAGCATTCTCAAGATTGCACTTAAAAAGACAAAAAAAAAAAGAGTATCTTTATGACCCAAATATACCATGGCAGATTTATATATGTGTTAAATTTTTATCCAAATGTGGCTTTTTTTGAGCTTCCACAGTCACAGAGAAAATCCTGTCCTTTTCTGGCCCGTGGGCTGTTCACCTGAGTTCCATCTTTCCACTCACTCGGTGCCTCAGATTTTCCAAGCATATGTTCATGAAAGATTGGAGAGCAAATGAGTAATGTAAAATACAGTACAGATCCCTAGTAGAAAAATTAGTATGGATGTGACAGTTACCTAGCTTTTTTACATTTCTATGGGAATGGTGTTTGAATTACTTGTGTATGGCTCATGCCATGAATTAATTCTTAGCCATAGAGTGATGAGAAATTATATTGGAATACAGCCAGATCAATGAACACCTTTTCTGCTACTGCTTACTTGCCTTCTTTACAGAAGAGGTTCATTTCTCCTCTTATGAGTAATTATCTTGTATTTCAAACATATGGTTAGACAAACTACTTAATGTCTGTAATAAAATTTGTATACAGGCTCTTTGGCATCTCACAGTCTTCAAGGCTGCTTTTTAATAAAACAGTGAAAATGTAAGTAGTCTGCAAAACACAAATCCAGTCTGATCTTGAGCTTGATTTAGTACAGGGTCTTTGTTCAAAAGTAGGTTATAACATCACTTACCATGGGTATATATGCTTCCTTAGATAAACAAAGCAGACTATCAAACGTGGAAAATAAAACTCTTAAGAAAAGCAGATTTTCTACTGCTATTGAGTATCCAGTTACCTTTTCCACTGTGCTAACATTTGAATCGTTCAACGAAACATGCTGTTTCTGTAAATCTAAAGACTTGTTACTACAGAGAATTAAATTTTAATGTTGATGCTTTCTTGATATCAGTAGCCATACAAACAAGTTATTAGGAGTAAACAAGCAATACGGTTATACAACTTACTCCAGGTTTTATTGAGAAATAGCACAGTTCTCTCAGCTTCTTGTTAATGTGCCCTGAAAAGACAAAAGACAGCAAGGCTTTGGTTTTGCATTTTGTCATATATAAAATCTTGGCTAGATAGGAGTTTTCAAAGGCTATCTTTTTACTATAATCTTGAAGGAATTAAACAATTGTCAATGACACCTAATTCTTGTAAAATACTCTCAATATAGTTTTTGAAATGGCCTAAAGAAGAAATAGTCAAACAGTATTTTGTTATAGAATAATGAAATATTTTCACTTGATTGTGAAAGCATGTAACACATCATGGTCTAAAGGAAAAGTTGTAAAGACATTAGGATGTTGAGAAAATGCATATTTTATGAAATTCTACACCTGGGTGTTTTATGATTTACCTTTAACTATATACCATTTACTACCAATTATTGTTTTGCTAAAAGCAGGTTTTGTATCTAAAGAAAAAAATAAGCGGAAAAAATCATATAACTTGAAAAATAAAAAACATTATTATCTTGAAGTATCTGTAGAGAATATTTTGACAAGCTGTACATAGAACAAGGAAAAAAATTCCTGCAATTTATGCTTTACCACTTTCTCCTGGAATAAAAGCAATATTTTTCTAGATTATATTAATTTGGAATATTTGTTAAATACTTACACTACATGATTCAGCTGCAAAATGAAATTGTATTTCAGAAAGCTTAAAAAACCTAATAGCTTTCAATTATGTTTAATATTTATTTGACTTATGGTAAATGACGAAGATCATAACTTGTTAGTTTTGTAGTTCTTGACATATTTTCTCTATTAAGATACAGTTTTATGTAGTGTAAGACATGTATGGGTCAAAGTAGTGATCCAGTTTGCTTTTTTATGATTTCTAGGCATCCTATTTATATAAAATTTTCATAAGAAATACAATAAAATAGAGGCAGAACATTTTGGGCAGGTGTAGAGCTGCATCAGGTTGCAATAGATCTCCTAGGCAAGCTATCTTGTACTTTAAAATAATGTTTGAAAATCTCTTTTTGCTTCTTGACCTCTAGTAAATATCAGCACCCTTCATCTCTCTTGCAGTGGCTTTCTAATCTTTAGTGCAGAGTAGCATTTGATTTGATAGCCTTGAGCACCAGTTTCACTATTTCAGTGAGGTAAAGCCTAATCTCTTCATCCTGAAGAATCTATTTCTAGAAGGGATGTGGTTTAGGAAGAAATTTCAAAACCAGCTGCATTTTCTAGTTCTACCAGAGACTCAGAAAACCACACAGAAATAAAATTACTTCCAAGCCCCTTTCTCTGACCTCTGGTATCTGGACTGTGTAATTCAATTTTGTTTTTTACATTCTCTCTCTTTTTTCTACCCTGAAAAGTTGTCTTGAATTACCTGAAAGGTTTACATTTATCTGGGATTTCCGTGTATCTGGTAGTGTTAATAAATTTCATGGTACCCACCAGGATGTGGCTTATCTGGAAGTTCTATATATTATGGCCTTTTCTAGCAAAGCCATGTCTATCTAACAAGATAGTTCATCTGATGCTTTAAAAAGTATCTGCCTGTGCATTTATTTCGAATATGCATGCAAGGCTTAAACCCATTAAATCTGCTATATCCCAGTAGTTTGAGGTACACTTTGTATGTGGAATAACAAATCAGCAAATACAAAGCAGCCCATGCCTCCTTGCAGCACTGCATAATCTCTACAGATGATGAAGCCATACTTTCCAGACAAAACGTAGTGGGAGATTCCTAGCTCCAGAAACATCCTTGTGGGATGAATCATATATGGTGATTCAATTATGGGTCACCCACAATTTTATGGAATAGATAGTGAGAAAGGAGGCATGAAATCTTGGAACACCCAAGGCTGGGTTTGTGCATCGCCATCTGAACTGAGCCCTGCCCTGTAAGGACACGTGGCACAGACACAGGATGACACAGGATGATTCCAGAAATTCTGCTGGGACTTCCCACATGTTCAGCTTGGAAAGTTATACAAAGGACCACAGCTATATCTGGATATGTAATGTGTACTTTTTGCATGCAGTCACATGGATTTCCTGTGGTTTCTGCTGTGGGAGTTTTGTTTGTTTGTTTAATACTGTAGCCTACTATCTTGCATTAGCTGAAGCATATGAAAATGGCTTTATACTTAAGTCATTCAACTTAGGAATATATAATGAAAAATCCCCTTATAAACTTCAAGTATTCTCATGAGATAATGAAAATTTATTGTTCTTACTAAGCAGAGCAAATGATTATACAGGTAATACTGAAAAAAAATCCAACCTGATTTATTGGCACTCGTTTAATAAAACAGAAAAAAATACAATGAATTATTACTAAAAGTTTTAAGGTTTGAAACAATATCTGCTCTTTTATTGTTTCCTAGGACCAGAGCTTGGTTTTAGTTATATTCGTTTTATTGTTTTAAACTCGTATTTTACTAGTGCTTCCCTCCCATTCTTGGCAGTGGGAGAACATGATGTGCAGAGAATGACCGAAGTCTTTAGTTAAAAAAAGAAATCATCACAAGGTAAAGAGCATGTTTTTGCTCTTTATTAAAGTGTATTAAGCCCCATGGCATATTCTTTTACAAGAAGGCTGAGCAAGGTGATTCTAGTTCTCCTTGATTGTCTGTGTGGTAAAGCACAAAATTTAAGCAAAGAGATCATGAGGGGATGCAAGTAAGATGTATCAGGACAATTTTCCTGAAAGAAAACACTTTTGACAAATGGGTAGAAATTTAAAGGTAGTTTTGACTACTTTGAGACTGTTGACTAAAAAAGGCAAAAAAAACCTATCAGAGTTGTTTCTTTCTCTCAAATTCCACCATGTTATAGAATTTGAAGGCTTTAGTGGGGGGAGGGGGGTGGGGAAGTGAGAGACTGACAAAAAATTGCAGAGTATTTTAGGTAAATTTCCGACACTTTAAGATATCTTGTTTGAGGTTTTTTTAAAAGGCAAACTTTTTTTTCTTTACTACTCTGGCACATGTTGGATCTGCTACTGTTTCATGATGTTTAGCAATCAAATTGATCTGAGTTCTCACTGATGATTCCCTAAGTGTCTGCTCACCTCAGTATTCGCAAGCCACTTGTGCATAAGATTTACTCCCCCTTTCCAGTGTACGCCAGTTTACAGATCATAATTTCTGTGACACACAGTATCTGAACATTCAGTGCGTTGAAGATTTTGAACAAAGTACATTGCTATTTGGATAACAGATGTAGGAAGTCTGAGACAAAGCCATGCCCCCTGCAAGGTACCTTTGGGATTCAATTGCTTTTTATGATTTACATTTCTGCTAGAAATGTCTCCTCCTGTCTTCTCTCTGAAAAGAAAATCATCGACAGGCAGTTCCTTGCAGATTTTTCTTGGTCACAGTCATGTAAAAAATCTCCAGTATTCACTGTCTTCAGCATTTTAATCTCCTTTTTCTGTTTGCATTGTCCACTCTTCAAAGATTTTAAAGTAATTTAGTAACCATGCAACCCATATACCTCTTTTTTATTTTTTTTTTAAGTCTATCTTCTGCAGGTAAATTCAGAGTGCACTCCAGGGTTTTATTCTTCTCTAACAGGACATTTTTATGTTATCCGGTGCTCATGTTTGCCATAATGGCATGTACTACTAATGCTACTGTAATAAATTTTTACAAGGTCCACATACTTTAAGTGGTTATGATACTTGCAATGCTGTAGCATCAGTTGGTAGAGGATGAGTTATAAAGTTATAAAAAAGCTACACCTTTACATTGTATAATGAATTTCCAAGTACTCTAATTCTTTCTGCTTAAGCTGTAGAGAAAAACACTAAAAAATATATTATTGCTATTGTTTTTCACTTCCATAATGCAAATGACATTTGAAAGCAAATTGCATTAGAAATCACCTGTCTTCTTCATCAATGTCTCTGCACAGTCAAGTGCTGGAAATTAGGTCTGGCTAATACTTTTGTCAGCTGTCATGAGCTCTGAGTGGTGATCATCAAACCAAGGACTGCTTTCATTCTTTCACAGCGTACCAATTTTACCAAGGTTCAGGTTTTGGTACAAACAGTCATTTGGTTTAGAAAAGCTGGGGCTATGATAGACAAAATGAGAGCTGTCTTTGTGTCTTCTCAACTGGTGATGTGATTGTGTTGCTGCTGTGATAGAATATCATGTATCCACATTGAAAAGAATAGTTTTGTACTATTTCTAGCCTTGTTCTAAATGTATTCATGGTTTAACTTTCACTGTCTGTTCCAAATTTATCTGATTGTCTCAGGAAGTCTGATAGAACAACAGCTGACATCTGCGGGTGCTTTGCCTCTCACAAACAATCAGCTAAAATCAACTCAAAAAAAGAGCATCTGTCACTGTCACAGTGCAGATGAGGAGAAGAGTTGTGGAAAGGATTTTGGGGGAGGGTGGGGGTAGGGAGGCAACTAAATCATCTTCTTTCAGGATAAGAACATTTTTAGGGTATTAATTGAACCAGTAGACAGAAGAAAATATGACTGAATCAGAGGAGGCTGAGAGGAGACCTTATTGTGCTCTACAGCTAGCTGAAAGGAGATTGCAGCAAGGTGGGGGTCAGTTTCTTCTTCTAAGTAACAAGTGATGGTCAAGAGGAAATTACTTCAAGATGCACCAGAGGAAGGTTAGCTTGGATATAGGGAAAAAAATTTCCTGATCAAAAGGATTGTTCAACACAGGAACAGGCTGCCTTGGAAAGTGGTTGAGTTACCACCCCTGGAAGTATCTAAACTTTTGTAAATGTGCCACATAGTGATGTGGTTTAGTGGCAAATATAGTGGTGGGTTGACATTTGGACTCAATGATCTTATAGGTATTTTCCAACCTAAATGACTCTATGATACCATAAATTATAGCCTGAAACTAAAACTAGTTGTAGCTCTCTTGCTTCATGAAGGCTTGAGGTTAACCAAGGTAACTAGGTCTTGATCCTGGGAGTTGTGCTAATCTAAACATTCCTTTTTGGCAGTTGAATCATTCAAATGAGAAAGGACTGGATAATTTTTTCCTCCTTTCAAAATCTACAAGTGAAAATCCTCAGTTTTTATCAACATACATTCCTCTTCCCAGTGACCAGCAGCCCTATGAAGAGTCCAGTGAAGCTGTAGCTACAAGTTTATACATGCAGCTAATCTGCAATAGTATGATCTATGCTATTACATTCTAACTTACTATTATGTCTTGAATTAATTATTTGCTTTCAAATTAATTAATGCATTCAGTGTATTATGTTAAAATGATTTGACTTCTGAGATATCTTTTGGAAAGGATCGGCTGATCCACCAAAGGCTTTGGCTGTAAATTTTGGGGAACACAATGGAATCCCTTCCTGGTTGCAGTAGGTGGTAAAACAGTATAAGAACTTGAGTAAGAGCATAGGTGATGCAATAGTGTAATAATGGTTAGTAAATATTGATTTTCAATTAATTCTTGCAAATTAATATATGAAAATTCATGTAAGCAATATTTGAAAATAGGAAGTTAGAAAAAGTATGGTGGGACGTAACCTTCTACTTTTATTAAAGGAATATTTAAGTTTGAGAGAAAATTAGCAGAAGAATTTACACATATTGTTTTAAAGATAAAAAAGCATATAAAAATGAGGTTTTTAGTATAGAAAGCTTTTAACCCTTTCAATTCAACAGTACCTGTCTCCTTTTTGTTGCAGTGGCTATAAATGTGTTTATTTTTTTCACTAAATTTAGACTGGCAGCAAATATTTGTGTGAATTACTGAGTCTGACATCTAATTAACACAGTCTTTACAGGTTTAATGAGCAGTGATAAATTTCTATCCTTTCTTTGGCACATTTTAATTAGTTCTAATTATGAGTGATGTGACCTGAAAAGCTTGTTGTCCCATGGATTCATCATAAATTTGCGTAATTTATATATGTATAGATAGAATGAGTTCTTATGCAATTGAAAAACCAAATGTTATTTAAAACATTGCAACAGTCATATGGTATCCTTCTGTAAAACTCAGGTAAGCAAAGCATTGCACATAAATACCTTGAGTATGCTGCAGATGATGCTTAATAAAATAAATTTATTGTGTTTTTTCGTCTGAAGAAAAAGCAAGCATGGAAATATGCTTTGTCTGTTGCTCACAACAGAAACACTGACTGCTGACATTCATCTTTAGTGACAGTGTAAGTTTCAAGAAGACAGTGTATGTGTTTAAAATATTTATTTATGAAGATTTTTTAGCACTGAATAGTTGCTTAAATTAAATAAAACCCAATAACAGTATAATTCTAATTAAAATGACAGCACATTTGTAGATTGTTTTCCTTAATATAAATATTAAAAAACTTTCTCAGCCAAGCCTTTTCTTCCTTCACAGGGAATTTGGTAGTCTCTAGACAGAGACATGAGAGAACTGCCAATGAGACTAATACAATTTACATCACCTAAGATAGGATATTAAAGTAACCAAACGATTCAATCATTTAAATAAACGTGTGTTTAATAAAAGCTATATAAATGAAACATGTTGACATCTTATAAAAATCTGAGCCGAGAACCGTACTTTGTTTTACAAAATATAGTTTCAAAAAATGGGACTATATATAGCATTTATCTCCTATAAACTTGATCTTTCACCTCTTGTATGAGCAAGAAGTAAAATGTTTTGAGGCCCAAACTGGTAAAGTGCTACCCTTTGGGAGCTGATGGGAGCCTGGAGCATATGGCATCCTGCAGTATTCACTGCTCTTCGTGCTGCGAAACACAGTGTCCCAGTTTTTTGGTATCTTTCATCCTAACTCCGGAAGTCTGGCAGCTACTACACAACCATGCAGAATATCTGAAGACAAGAAAGACAGAAGAAACCAGGTAGGGTGTTTTTGACTAAATTAAAAAAAAAAAAAGGAGTAAAATAAATCTCTCTTGTTAATACCATGAGAAAAACCTGCATAGTCTCTTTTAAGGGTAGCTAAAATATGCATGTTCAGAAGTCAGAAGGATATGCGAGCCTATCTGTTTGCACAAGTTGGGTTCAAATGGTCTTTCCTGCAACTGCCAAAGCACTGAACAAATTCCTAGTTTCTATATTAACAGCAAAGTGATGATTCCCTTGTTACTTTCATGTACGACATCACAAGTTTGGAGAGCCCCTGCTGAAGAACATATGGTAAAATTACTGAATAAGAACTTTGGTTGAACCTACACCCCATATGTGGCAGCTTGTGAATATTTGGGGTGGAGAGGGAGCCCTTGAGAACACCTTTGCCTTTCCTTCCTAATCTGTATCCCTTTGATTATAGTTGCTTGAAATTGTTCTGTGATCTCAAGTGTAGTCTCAGTCAATCCAGAAATTATACCTAGACAAGCCTGAAGTGAAATACATAAGAACAGAGCTCAGAAAGGAAGAATAGCCACATTAAGAAGTACAAGGGATTAGAAGTTGAAACAGGGCATGGATTGGAAACTTTAGATTCTTTGGAAAGTTGGGTTTTTTCCCTCAGAAAACCTCTTGAAGATAATATTAAAATTAAATTGTGTACCTGTCAAGCTCAGGTCTCAGTTTTTTGTGCCTTATTTTAATGAACTTCCTTTTTTATTCAGCTGTTTCACAGTGTTTACTAACTTGGCTGTCTGCCTTCATTTTCCCTTTATTTTGTTTCATTCTCTTTATGAAAGATAAGTAAATTGCTCTCAATTACTCTGCATAATGATTGATGACAGTGCCTAGTTTAATTTTTTTTATGTTGTTGTCTGTCTCTTGGGCTGTGCAAGGATGTCTAGCATTTGTTAACACAGATAGTAATTGCAAGTACAAAAAACTCACTCTTTTATTGGTGAGAAAGTTGTACCAGGTCACATGTACAGCTATGAGCTTTTTTTCCTAGAGAATATTTACTTTTGCTCTATTAGGCTGCTTTTAAACAGCAAAAAATATAGAGTTTCCTTAGGACCCTAGACCAGATCTGATCAGGAGGACATTTTCTTTCTCAAAATAATTCTACATTTTATTCTTTGGGCATGGTCTGTGCATTGTTAGAAAATTACTTAGGAGTTAAATATTAACTCCAAAAGGTACAGCCAAAACTTCAGAATATATTACTCTGAAAGAAATTTATTAATAGCAGAGAACTTCTTTGCTAAGGATCATTAAATAGTCCTTAGAAGGTAGGAAAATTTGACCCCATATTTTAACAATTAGTTCCTTTGTGGTTCTACAGTATTTTTTTCAGGATCTTGTCCCTTTAGTCATCAATATAATCTCATTCCAAAGAGAGTTTTCTCAGTCCTTGGTAAATCTCAGATGCAGAGTTTGTTTGATCTGTGGCCTTTCTTTTCAAGACATTTATTCTGTTCAGTTATCTGAAGTAGCTTCAACTTCCACTTAATTTCAGTTTTTCTTCTTCAGATGCACTATTCTACAAAATGAGTAAATTGAGTATTTTTGGTGTGGCATTTTGAAACTGGGCTATGAAGATGCAAATGAGAGCCTCAGCAGATGAACATCAGACATGTGAATACTATTTCTGAGATGGAATGTTAACTTGTCCCACTAACACTTTAGAATATAAAGTAACCAGACTACTGTCTCAGTTTGTTGAGCTGACTATCTCCTGCTATAAACTCAACAGGAGCAAAACAATGAAATAAAATATTGTAAGAATCAACATTAAAATTATCCAGCCTGTGGATCTGAGACAGATATAGGAATAATTAACTTAGCTTTAGTAATGATGTTCATATATTTTCCTTTGTTCTTGGTACTTACACTGTCATCGAGGAAAAAAAATTGTTAAATGCTAAATCTTCTCCACTGTATATGAGCAGAGATAACTCCTTGGACTCTGAGGCGTAATTTGACCTCTACTGTAAATTCTGTCAAAACTGCTTTGTAAATTGGGAAGGAATGATGACAGAGGATGCACATCACTGTCCTTACTAATTCTGCACACACTTAATGCTGACACACATTAATGTGGACAGGTATCACTCTCAAACAGTGAAATTTCCTTTTTGGCATATTTCTAGTACATTTCTAGATTGTGTTAAGGGCCTGGCCATGCTGGTTTGGAATGTGTGTGCACATATATTTACAGTGCAAGTCAACACTTTCCCATTTACAAAAGCAAGATGTGGTCTAAATGGTGCATGATCTGAAGTAAGTTGGTGTGTGAAACAGTGTTCTCAAACATGTTTGCAGTGTTGGAAAGAAGTAAATAGAAACAACATTTGTTGCATGCACTATTTTTTCTGGCTTTGATTGTTAATAATCAAACCTGTGTTCACGAAAGGATGAATGAATGAAATAAAGCTTTCCACTTAAAAATGGCCATACCCAACCAGACCAGTGAAGTAAGTCAAATGGCGAAGAGGTAATCGATATATTTAATATTAGAAAAGGAACATCATATGTATGATCTGCACTCTTATTACTTATTAAAAAGTTGCACAGTTCAATATTCTTGAAGGTGTTTATTCAGGTCATCAGAGTTCAACTAACTTAATCTAAATTTTACTGGCAACAGGTGAGACTGAAAGCTAGAGCTAGTAAAGGATTTTGGTGCTTTAAAGTTGGATTTAGGCTTTCAAGTCCAAAATTGTTACTCAGAAATATTAAATTTATTGATACTGTGGCTCAGGGCTTTTTAAAAGTATTTAGATCTTTTCTTGATTGGTATAAATATTTCTCTTTAGCTGTAGAGTGAGTATTTCAGCATTTCTTAAGCCCTAACAGAATCCAATAACTAGAGGACATTCCTCTTCATTTTTTTTCAGGCCAGATTATTGCATCTCTTCAACATAGACAAGGTCTTGCTTCTCAGGAAACACAGCAGTTGAGATTTTGTTTCAGGGGAAGGTATGAGATAACATTTTTATGTAAGAAACTATTGAGTAGACTATTTTCCTGGAAATAAGAGGGCCTGTAATTGTTTAGAAAATAAACAGACCTGAATGCCTTAGCTGCTAGAGGAGAGGCCCTCCTTCTTCTTTCACTTTTTGCATTTTTTTTGTTTCACTTTTATTACATTCTTTTTTCTTAGAAATAATTTACAGGTCATTTCAAATAAGAATTCCAGTATGTCATACATAAGGATGTTTCTAGGCCTAAAGGGAATTTCTCCTATCTCAACTGCATCCTTTTCATCTGTTGTAGCCGTGAAAAAGAAATATATAAATTTGCCTATATGGCAAACTTATGTGCTGGTTGCTCTTATTTGTACTAACACTTAGAAGATTCTTGTTTCGAAAATGAAAATTCTGATTGGCCTGATTTTTAGAGAACTCTTTTCAGAACTATTTTAGTTTTTAATGTTTTTTCACAAAGGTTTACCCAAATGAAACAAGCAAAATATTACTTCTGCATTGTATAAATGAGCACTGTCCTATGATGCAGAAAAACTCTCACAAAAATTATAATCTGCTGCTGAACTTCATTGATTAAAAAACCTCACAAATCCCACAATAACAAAGCCCTATGCTGATCTGTGTAGAAATTTAAAAAGTATCTATTGATTGTTTTCTACCTGAAGGATTATTTTATTCTGATAAATTGCTTTTTGTGGACTCCAAAAAAATTATACTTGTGTAAATATTGGAGTATATATGGTTGTCTCTGTATACTCTAAATGAGAGAAAAGAAATTTTTTAAATTTTAGCATTTAATACTATTCTATGTTGTGTGGCTGGACTTTTTCTATAACAAAAAGTTTGAAGACAGTTCTGTTCTGTTCCCTCAGTGTTCAAGGAAACAAAATTGAGAGAGCTAGATATTGGCCTGGAAAATGTACATGAAGTACTTATCTGGTTTTATTAGTATTATTATTTACCAGTTATTAGTATTATTTTGTTTCCTTTTCCGATTATAAGTGCTGAAAAACGAATATGCATTAAAAAGCTCTCATCAGCCTAAGTATCATCACTAAATTTAAATACGCTTGAGCTTTGTAATCCTTTCTCTTTTATACTTAGCAGTCATAATTACAGTGGTACTAGACAAGTCCAGCTTCTACTTTTAAGTTCTTTATGGTGCTACTGCAGCTGTCAGGAGCAGGATTTATTCCATGATAGCTGTAACTTATAGTAACTGTGGTCTGTGTATAAAGCAATAGGGTTTTTTCACTGTCTTCCTCTTCCAAGTGCCTTCACTGGTTAGCTTTGGTTAGCCTACTTTCAAAAAGGCAAAGATATGGCTGGTTTATGCACATAAAAGTGGTGGCTCCTGTCTCTTTAAATGAGAAGGAAAGAGTTCTCTTGT
Organism: Pheucticus melanocephalus; assembly: GCA_013398405.1. Taxonomy (NCBI): domain Eukaryota; kingdom Metazoa; phylum Chordata; class Aves; order Passeriformes; family Cardinalidae; genus Pheucticus; species Pheucticus melanocephalus. Next base: position 692,156 of record VZSJ01002102.1, on the reverse strand, counting down.
TCACAGCTACCTGCATGTATTGGGCAGCTGAGCAGCTAAGAGTAGTGTAATGTACTTACAGTAGTGTAATATGCATTTACTCTTTAGCATAGACTAAATAAAGTTATAAAGTTCCACTCCAAAATAGATGCTAACATGCCACAAATGTAGCTGCCGATACTTGAAGCATGCAGGGTAAAATTCTTAGTAAATGGAGCTGCTGATACTTGAAATATGCCGGGTTCTGAGCAGCTCTATTGCTGCAATACTTGGAGAGCACTTTTTTTACACCACCTTTGAGCATGTTTTTATGGGAAATGCTTACTTGTGTTGGACATCCATCTGCCTTTTTAACCCTGCTCTCTATTGGCATCATGGCCATCCCATTGTCAAGGTGTGGATTTCTGATTAGCAGATTTGTAGAGATTGCTGTATTAGCCTTCCTACCTTTTTGTACTGGGAGCTCTTTTTCATGGGTTTTGCTGGTACTGGAGTTGGAAGGAGGCACAGACAGGACAGCTGAAAGCAACAGACCAAAGGGGTGTTCCAGACCCTGTGGGATTATGCCCAGCACATGAACTAGGGGGAAGATGTAGGAAGGAAGGATGTTTGGAGCAATAGTGTTTATCTTGCTAAGCAGCTGTTACAGACAATGGGACCCTGCTCTCTTGGGGGTAGCTGAACACCGTGGGAAGGAGTGCATTCAACCCACCATTTTACTCTTCCCAATCCCACCAGGGGGGAGTGAGCAAGTGGTTAAGTGGTGCTTAGTTGCCAGCTGGAGTTAAACCACAGCAACCTGCACTTAGACAGGTGAAGTAATTTGGTGAGACATTTTAGTGTCATGGCAGGTGTAAGGCAGAATTCACTGTGTTAGCATTCTTTATCTGCAGAAGATGAAAAATAAAATATCACTCACAACAAATGAAGAGCAAAACTGTGATCTGCATTAAGATGGTTGGGAAACTAGCTGTGTCAAAACCAGCAAAAATTGAACCAACTCAGGATTAGAGGGATGGCTAAAAGAAGGCTATATTAGGGAAAAGGGTCACTGTCACTGTGTACAGCCTTATTGCTTTAGTCAAAATTGGGCTCACCTGTTATTCACATAGAAAAGTTTGACTATAACATGCTGAAAAATAAGTGTTCAGCTGGATTTGGAACAATCAGAGTGAATATTTTTCTTGATACAAGATGATTTTCCCCATACAAAATCCCAAAATTTCTATTGAATGTACATATGCCCAGTCTTTAAGGGTGCTTAAATTAGATTTTATTTATGCTTAAATCAGTACATTAGAGAATTGTCTGAAATGCACTCAAAATTAATTTTGATGGAATTTATTTTTCTAATTTTTTTTATACTATACCAAGGGCACCAGATTTTCTCAGAATTAAGGGGCAGACTTTTTTTTTAAATCTGTCACTTGAATGCTTGGGTCTGGCACTTGTTCTACTGCATTTTTCATGGATAATAGAAACAGGGGGAGTTAATGTGTTTAGTAACAGAGGACATCATCATCCTAGAGGCTTGCCATCAAGGAAGTGAAGGTGAGAAATGCAAGGGTTTTCCATGCACCTCTTATCACTGCATGTGCTTCCCAAGATGCAGGAAAGTAGATTTTCTAGAGAGAAAAGAATTGGCAGTAATCTCCAGGGGTAGTAAGTGAAGAAAGAACGTGTATGCATTTTGTGCCAGTAACATTGCACTTGAATACTGCTGAAAGATGGCCACTAATCTTAAAGTACTTCACTGTTTTTTATACAACAGCTGAATGTGGACAGTGGATCTCTAAGCCACCTGAGCAGCTTTCTGCTTTTTACTGTCCAGCATGACCAAAAAGGCATGCAACAAAATGAAGATAAATACTGCAGCTGGCTTGATGCTTAAGCAGAGTCTAAAGAATGGAAACAGTCACTGGTTTTACAGTGTTAATTAACTGATGGATTTTGCTCTTCCCAAATGTGTAAAAGAGCTATTTTAAAGCAAAGATTGGGAAGGGGAGGAACTGGCACGAGTGTCCCAATAGGAGGTTTTTCTATACTTTTTATGCTACCCACAGGCAGCTGTGCTACATTACAGAGAACGCAACAAGTGAGGGATTGAATTAATGGCGTTCAGCAGAGGTAGAAAGGAAGGGAATGTCATAAGATCTGTGGGGACCTCTGTATGTGATAGGAGCTCCATAGGCATGGCAGAGACAGGTAAAGGAGTCGAGATGCCATCTCAGGATCTAATGAACAATGAATTCGTTTACCTTCAGGATCCCGTGGAGAAAATTATAACAGACAACATCAGTAAGGTTTCAACTACAAACAGCATGCATGCAGAGGGCACCCTGAATTCTACCATCTCCTAGAGTTTGATGTTCAACTCTGAAATTGCTGTAAAATAGAGCTTTAAAAATCAGTTACTAATATTGAATTTTATTAAAATAAAATTTGTGCTATTATATTAAAACCCCCTGCTTTTCTATCAATATACAGTAGGAGGACATAATCTGAACACTATACTTTAATAAATACTTTTAAAATCATTCCTACCATAATACAGAATCATAAAATCTTTGGCGTATCATACCTATGCTGTATACCATAGAGGAAGTAATAAAACACAGATGCAAAATGACATATTACAATAAATGAAGTTTGAACTGTCAAAAGAGATGATTTATAGGACCTTTTAGTAAGCTTTGCAAATTACAAAGAATAAGCATATTTCAGTAATTGTGTTTTCAGACAAGGCAGCTTTTTAGGCATCTCAGAATTGCAGCTGCCAAAGAAAAATAAAATCAAATTATTAATGAAAACATGTACCTTTCCTGTCCAAATTAAAAATAAAAAAAAAGGAACAAAACCAAAAACCTGTTCTAATCAAAAACACTCCCTATCCATACAGGGAAGGGAAAATCTTCATTTTGTATGAGTGCAAAATGAAAAATGTCTTGAAAAATAACCCCCACATGTTCAGACATGACAGGCTCTGGAATGATGTTTGATGACTAAATGACATCCTGTGGAATCTTGCCAGTTTTTTTGCAAAAATCAGCATTTTTCTGAAATAATAATGAGATGTACCTGTCAGGTAAGACAAGCTCAATGTGTCATCAGAGAAAATGACAGTTGCAGTTATGTACGTTACATGGTGTTTGCTTGGAAGTCTTTTCACTCATCAGCAAGGAGAGTGGAGCTCTAAAAGCAAAAAACTGAGTTTCTTACCAGCTTTAGAAATATTTTCCGCCCTTTGTACTGTCCTATAATTAGAGGCTTTTCTCTTTGCAGAAATTGGGTATGACCCAGTAGTGAATGAGCTGCCAGACAAATTGACACAAAAGGTGATCCTCTTGCACTAATTTTTCTGAGCTATTGAGTTTAATTTGAATTCTTATTCAGGTTGCTTTAAAGCAAAAGCTGAAAACCACTTCCCACTGCTAAGCACTTCACTTAGATTTGGATATATGAAGGTAAAATCTGTATACATGACTGAAAGTTGTTTTCCCAAGTACTTTATAAATAAATTCTTGCTTTAGAAACCAAGCTGGGCAAAACAGCTGGGTCATATTCAGTTTTCACTCACAGGTGCAAAATCTTCCTAATCTTTCTTTTTATCATCAAAGAACTTATCCCTAGTGTATACTTCATTTTTGTGTCTTCTTTTTATCTATCCCAAGTAATTCAAGGACTGCATGATAGTTTTTCAGTCTAATAAATCTTACCAGTTGAAAGCTTTTGAGATATTATTTCACTCCAGGTGGAATCTGCTCTCCAAGTATACAGTGGGGATAAATTTGCTTGTATGTTTCATACAGTAGTTTTTTGCTTCATAGAAAAAAGCTCTTCTTGTCTTCTTGTAACTCTGCTTTCTACATGCTCCCATTTATTTTTGGTAAGAAGAAATTGAAACAGAAAACATGCTTTTAATGTAGTGTCACTAGTGTTGTGTGGTACAGACTTGTTTGATGATGTGGTATAATGCTTGAAAAGTCACTCTTTGCTTCCATACTGATTCATTTGAATCCCATTTTCTCTTCATTTCTAGCATATAAAAGACTGCTGTCCTAATTTATGCTCTTTTATAAAAATTTTGTTCAGAAGTCGTTCATATCTTTATCTATATCTATATTTTATGGCTTAATTTGCTTTACCCATATTTCTAGTGAGTCCTATACTTTTGTAGATTTCTGTATTCTGACCTGTTTTTCTTACCATGAGTTTTATTAGTACTTATGCAAGTGGTTAATACATTGAACAAGTGTAACTCAGACTAGACCCAGAAACCCAGATTCTTATCTATATCTAGACTTAATCTGCAGCATTTTATCAGAAGCCTCTTAAGAGGGTGGTGAAAGGTTATTTAATATTGTTTAAAAAGCATGTCTCTGCCCCTCTGGTCTCCTTCACATTCTCATGTAAAATAGAAGCATTCTGGGTTGTATTTGATCTGGAATTTAATAATGTTGTGAATATCTTCAGATTCAGACTCATAGTTACTTCATCAAAGGAAATAAATGCAATCCTTCAGTGTTTCTGTTAGATTTAATTTGAAATTTGAGGCAACTATTCTACACCAAACGTTGCCTCTCTGTCAGAAATATGCACATGTGAAACTGCAGCTTTATCTGACCCAAGTATGATACCCAAAGGAGACCAAGTGGTATTTCTGTAACTTATCCAGCCTGTGGTATGTGTATCAAACAACATAAACCACTTTATGGAGTTTATGGGTTCATCTTTATTAATTTTTTACTTCAGATCAGAAATAAGCTTTTAAAGTTTATATTCTGATCATCCTGATTTTCCAGCCTGGTATTGAATGGTGACCCTATAGTACACAAGGTGAGTTTTTGTTTATGTGACAGTGAAAGATTTTAACAATGCTACAGCAGCATGCAGGACATGACCTAACACTTAATGTCTGTTTAATCTGTTGAAATCAGGCTACAGCCATGTCAAAATAAAACATGCTGAAGTACTTACAACACAGATCTCAGGTCCCTGGCCTGAGGTACTTTTTTTCTAGATAAGATTTTTTAGATTCATTGCCTGCTATTTCCTAATGTCCATATTACTACCTTATTGCCATACAGTCTCCTGATGTAGTCATTCAAGCCTGTTTTTTATATGTTGGCTTACACAGAAGTAAATTTTGCCCACTGACATTGCAGAAACCTTACCAAAATCTTATCTACACAAAAATAGCATTTTCTATACTCCATAAATTTAGCAAAGAGGTTAAAATCAATAATATATAAAGGCCACCTTCCCTTTTAAGACAAGTTTTATTAGTCATTATATGAAGCTTTCTGATAGTTGGGGTTTGGAGTTCTGTTTCCTAGTGATTTTATTGAATTACTGGTTGATCTGCAAGACACTTACTTTCTTTTTTTTTATTTCTCCCCTCCTGCTCCTGGTGTTTTACCCCAAAATTCTTTTCCATGCTTGCTATGAATAAGCCAGGGTGGAATCAGACTCTCAGAACAGCTTAAGTGAAGTGTATTGTAGAGTAGGAGTAGAAATGTTACAGATAATAAATTATCCATAAGTATTTCAGCTTTTCCCAAGGTATTTTCCCATGTGAAAATAAATATTGATTTTTTTTTAAATTAATCACTTTTCAAAGGATCTTGTTTTCATCTCTGTGAGAAGTCAGATGCTTCTAATTAAACCAGTTTATAATGTGCTTCAAATTTACCAGAAGGGATTAGCATAGCTTTTATAGCTCAATTTTTGTTAATAGTATTTCCAGTCAAGGTTTCTGTGATTTCAGTAATAACTGACTTTTTAACAGTCATAAATCTCATAAGGCTTTTATAGATATATATTTAACATAGAGAAGGGTCACACAATTTTTTCCCAAATTAAATAGCAGGTGAAGAATTTGAGGGGAAGCCTCAAATTCTGCACATGAGGAAACAAGAAAAATGAAAACAGGCAAAAAGAAAAACAACCCCCAAATCATTGTTGCAATACATTAAAATCCCTGAAAAAAGGTAAAGAATTTCTGAAACAGAATAAGCAAAACACTGCATTCTAAAGTCCACTCTGAATATGGCTTCAATTTGCTTATGTGCCCTTACAATACATAAAATAATAAATACATTGAAAGAACAAGTTGCAATCTATTTTTGACATTTCCTCTTATGCAGCAAAGGAAGGAAAAACTAGCTGCATGTCTGCAGCTCTGAAGCAAGTATTCTATGAGTATCACTGTGTAGTACCATTGTTTTGAATGGTTTTAGCTTCTGGAGTTTTAGATTTATATTCCACAAAATTCTCTCAGTGCAGTCATGAACAGTGTCATCTCAGAGGGTTTTTTTACAGGCATGAGACTGTCTTATCTGTGGATTATCCTGCTGTTTTGGGGTGGGGTTTTTTGTTGTCTAGCTGCCCTAATATCTTCTTGCCATCATGTGCTACTATTGTGAATTTCTTGAACAACTTGTGATTTGTCAGAGGGATCTTCAGCAACAATGTGGATAGGATATCTATAACTGTGTCCACTTCAGTATTTAATATCAGATAAGGAATCTTTTTACGATTGTACTTCACCTCCAAGTGTTTTCAGAATGCTCTAACTCAATTCTTTCCTGGTGGCCCTGAATTGGTAAGAGGTGCTGTCTTGTTAGAGCACAGCTAATGAGCTCTGACCTCTAATGGACATTGGCTCACTGGACCAAATGGGGGTTAGTCAGCTATGATCCTTTCAAATATATACATATTTTTAAATATATATATGTATATATATACACATATATATATACATACACATATATATATATGAATATATATGAAACATGGACTGCTGGTCTTCTGCAGCGAATGATTCACTCTACAAATTTCACTGCCACTGTGCCGTGCTACTGGCTAAATTAGGCATAGTCTATGTTCATCCTCTTTCTATTGATGTATTTTCTACTGCTTTAGTGATGGCAAGAATGTGTCTTCTCTATCTCATAAGACTCAAAGGGGATCTGAAAGGGGACACAGAGCTTTTAGAGAAAAACGAGAATTTTTAGATCCACTGATCTCAGCTGGATTGAGCTTCAGAAGTATCAAGGACAACCTAAGCAGATAAAAATAGAGTGGATATTTGATTTGATGCAGCTATTTTAATTCCAATATCAGATAAGAATGTTATGCTTGAACTGATTTCTTTGCTTCTTAGTAAATGCACATTTCACTGATTTCAGCAGAGATTACATGACAAGGTCAGAGATCAGTCCTCATCTAAAAACCACTTCTGCTGTGAATCTGGCACATTCAGTTCAAGATTTCTACCCCAGTAAACAAGCATGTTTTAGAACTTTTTTCAACCTGCCAGTTTTACAAATTGGAATTTTAAACTAATGCATAGTTGTCAAGCATGTCAAGGTGGAATAAATTCACTAGGGAAGAACAAAAGTATAATTTATTGACTGCAGTATTTTCCGAATTATTTAAACGTTATTCGTTTCCTGTCTTCTGTCTCTGAACTCACTATACTATACCCCACTGAGGATGAAAGATACAAGGTTGTGGCAAACACCTCCATAAAAATGAGTAAATTTGGTTTATTATTCCGAAAAGTGAAGGACATTAGAAGGTCTTGCTATTCCCAGGAGTAAACCCACATGTAGTTTGATGTGGTTTCCCCTGTCTGTGATTATGACAAAGAAAGCATGAGAAACCCATTATGTTTGAAACTGGTTCCAGTTTAAGTTCTGTCTAAGAACTGGCAAAATGACAAAATGCAAGTGATAGTTCTTCCTAAGCTGGCAACCTCTGCCTGCTCTCCTTCTGCCCATACAGATATCTATCTTTCTCTCATTTTTTGCCTGTAGAAACTGACTTACTGGAGTGCTCCCAACAAATGCCACATGAAATAGTTCACAGTTTTCAGTTCCTTGACTCTAAACCCAGTGGTCTCACAGTGTTTTCCAAGCTTTGTTTCACCCCACTTGCTGTCCTCGGTAACTTGGACATGGCATCTGTTATCTGTTTATTTCTTCATTTTCGACTCTACTTGGGAGATGTTGTTTCATGGCTGAGAACGTTTTTCTACATTCCTCGTCTTGGTCTGCTGCCCAAATGCCCTATATTTCCTGGAGTTCTTTCAGCCTTGTTCACCATTTTTGGGCTAACTGTTTCAAGGACTTTCTACACAAACTTTAGCTTTGTTACTCTATTAATTAAAAATATTAATTAAAAATATCAAAAGATTAAATACTTGTTTAAGGAGCTTTCTAGTATCGCTATATATTCAGAAGAAGATGGAAGCAGTGAAAGGTAGAGAATCCACACAGGATGCAATAAATATTTACCCATTCCATACCTTATGCTAACTTTTATAGTGGTAAATTCTTGTGCAAATATTTTTTGAAAAGTATTTATCCTCAAAACATTTCCCTTTAATAGTCTTTGCCAGTTTTAAAGAACTCTTGAAAGATATGTTATCCATTTGGGTCTTGTTTCGTTTATCTTTCTAGCCATTACAGACCTGTTAGTGTTATGTTCAAGAAATAAGTTTGGTTTAGAAATAAGAGACAGTCTAACACTAAGGGAGGAAAAAACCTCTGATTTTTTTGCCTGAAAATTCTGCAGATAACGATAAAAAGCAATTGCAAATGCTTTTTTTATTATCATGTTTTTGTTTCTGAGAACAAAGCAGACTGTTATCTCCTTACAAGACACGTTTGTAGGAGACGTCAGAGCTAAAGCAAACAGTATGCTCACTGTCAGTGAAGCAAACTTTGAAGTGAACTGGATGACCACTATGTTTACTATATGTTCTGCCAACTGTGTTGCAAATTAATGTACTGAAGACTGCTGGGCAGAATGATTTGCAGATTTTCAGTGTGAGTGTGAACTGCCGGCATAAATATAGGTTTATAGATCAAACACTTGGCAGTACTGAGAACATTGAGAGTGATAGCATCTTGCCACAGAAGGAAATGGGTTTTTGTGTGACCTTCCAGACATCTTCCATGTAGATTAGCACAGACAAAGTCTCAGGATTGATGAAATCGGCCACAAATTCAGTAAGAAATGTATGTATGTTTATTACTGGAGAGTAAAGGACATCTTTGCATCCTCACTGCAGGTTGTTCCCTCTCTCTAAAAAAAAAAAAAAAGTTGGTTTTTGTGTTCTGGCTCCAGTTCTCAGAGCTGCTCTGAGAAAACCAGACTTGACAAGAGCAATAGCCATTGGAGCCTGTGTAAATCAGCTGAGAAGCAATGATGTTGATAATGAAACAAAATTTGAATTTTGGCCTAATTTTTTAGGGCATTGAGGACTTTCAGTTTCTCGAATAAGATCTGAGGACAATCAGCATTTTTTTGCAATGAACTCAATACCTTGCAGAAATAGTCTCTGAAGGGAGACCAATGAGATGTCCAGGACAGATAATTTCATTGAACAAATAATAAAGAAATAATTCATGATTTTGGTTACAATAAAACAGTGCTTTCTGTCTGGTCACTAACAGCCAAAAAGCTGTGAGCTGAACAAAACTTTAATTGCTTAAAGAGTAGGTAAATAGAATGAATTTTTTAAATTGCCTTCCAGTTCTTTTTAAGATACCAGAGATTGTGGGGTATTGGCTTTTCTTTTTGACAAGTATTGATATAGACTGGAAATACTTAACCATGATGCCATATTTCAAATTGCCATCTATTCAAAGAGTGTGATTAAAAAGCAGAAGAATGTGGCATCTGTTAAAAAAAAATAGTAACCTTGAAAATTATTTTTTTTAGAAATTATTTGCATTTATTTTATATTTATTTTAATAATAAAATAAAAATATCTAGGAATAAACATTGTATATATTTAAGCAGATTTTGTCCCAGAGCATTCTACATATAATAGCTTCCAATCCCTACCCCACCCTCTGCAGAGCCTTCAATACATAATCTCTAGTGAAATTACAAAAGTACCTATATTGATTTGTTTTCTTTGCTGATGGATATGTCAGATAACATTTTCTCTTCTTAAGTCAATACTCAATTTTTTAAAATTCTGATAATGGAAAACAAAGTAATTTTTAGTATCATTTTTGGAGCTCTAATTACTGCTGCAAAGCACAACATATTGTTTTACTGTGTAACTAGCTGTAAGATAGGAGATGGAGGCCATTTAGAATACTTTGTTCTTGCTTTAGGAATTATTTTAGAATACTTTCTCCTTGCTTTTTGTTTTTCTTTACTACAGGCTGTAGTAAGCAGTTACAGCATTAAGAGCAAATGCTGTCTAAATACAATCTTTTAGGTACTTTTCTTCAAGTTGGATGCAGATAGAGAGCACTGAAGACACTGGAACCATCAGTTGGCCCCAGAATTTGCCCCACTTGAAGAGACAAGTGCTTTGATTCTGTTTTATGTTTATTAATAGACCTGAGTGCTGCAGTAGCTTGTCATGAATTTCAGCAGTATTGTGGCATGAACACTGTACCACAAACATGAGAGAAAGGGCAAAATACATGAAAAGCTGGTTGAACTTCACCTTGGTGCTGAGAAGATGGTACTCTTTGGGACAGATTCTCAAGTAGTTGGTCATCAATAAGCTGGTTAAAAATCCTTAGAATTGTAGAAGTATGGCTTAAGATTGGGAATGAGTAATTGATGTTAGGTGGAGACCGCAAATGAAAGCTTTGTGCTTCAGAACCAATTGAATGAAATGGCTAACTGCCACCTAATGTCTGATGATGAAGCCATGCATGGAGAAATGCAGGAGATAGCTTCATAAAAGAAATAATTTTTTGCTGAAATGTAATATTCACATTGTTGTGACAGTGCTTACAAAACAGTGTAGTAATCTAATGGTAAGCCTTAATGCATGGTAATTCTTTCCACAGCACTGATTGCTGTTCATCACCTCAAAGAATACTCTGCAAATTTCTTGGGTTCTCTGAGTGTGTTTCTGTAGAAATTTAAGCTCCAACCAGAGCCTCAGGTTTCAATTTTTGCCTTTGTAACCAAGATGAAATCTGCCCACTGTTGGAGCAGAAGCTGCCAGCAACATCACTCAATGCAAGGCCTGTAAGCAGAGCCGAACTGGGACAGCTCCAGCAGTTCTAATTGTTCTTACCTTTTCAGGCTGCTCTTACTATTGTTCTTTGACTTTTCTTGTAGGGAAACATATTTAAAAGTTCTCAGCTTCAGTAAGAGCAACTTGTGACTTAAAAATTTTTCAGGTGCAAATGTGAGAATTAATAACATGCACCGTAACATAGTGGAGTTGAATTTAGTTCAAGCAGATGGATTCAGTGGGAGATATCTGCTCATGGGTGTACGTAAAGGACTTTCCCAAGTTTTATTTCCTAATTCCTAAGAATTAAGTGAAGTCTATACAGGAAACCTTACTAAATCAACAGCTAACATAGTTTTGTACTGTATTTGTACTTGCAATTGCGTGGATAGGAGAGGAGAGGAAACTGGAAAGTAGCTTGATATTTATTTGAATTTGAATAATTTTGAGCAGTAGAATAATTCCATAACCTGTTGTAATTTCTTTATTAACATTGACCCATAAAATGAAGTTCTGCTGTCATAAACATTGTGAAACACAGTCTTGGTCACTCGCTAATGACAAAACATTTAAACTAGGAACAAAAGCGATTCCAAATATTCAGAGATGTGTATATGCAATAATTAGTGGGAAGATGACTTAAAAATTTTTGGGTTTAGAGATGACTTTAAGGTCATAAGGAGGACAAACACAATAGTAGAATGTCAATCCACCAAACATTTTAATTGTTTCTACACTAATTTGAGAAGGGAAATAAACAGGAAGAGCTGAAATCTTAATTAATGATCACAACAGTGTCTCAATTGGCATATGAGACACTCAGTGGGATAATTCACATGATTAGAATATTAGTGAATATAATTTGCTCCAGAAACATCTGCAGGGCAGGGAAAATAAGAGAATGTATTGCTTAGCATGGCAAATAAGTCCACAAAGAGATGATACACATGTTCTGGGTAAGGATAAAATGCTCAACTCAGGAGCGAATCACCAGATAAGGCTTGTCTCTTGGGAGGGGAAAAGACCTTTTATTAAGGAAAAAAAAAAAAAGAAAAGACAAAGCTCTCCATAGTATGAACGATGGTAGTAAAAATATGTTTTAGAAAATAAGTCTCATAATTTACAGCAGATTTTTATGTATAAAATGGGGAGGAAGAGAAGGAAAACTAATTTTAATCATATATGTAACTCTAAATATTGTAAAAACAATGGCAGAAAATATTAAAATACCAAAAAATCCTGAGAATTACTGTGACAAGAGACTGGTTACAGTTCCCTGTGACTAAGAAGTTGAGTTGTTAAGCAGTACCAAGAGCAATAAAAAAGTATTAGGCCTTGTGGGTACAAAATTTAGAAGATAAAATATTTTTAAGACCTGTTTCGAAATATTTAAGGCCTGTTTCTAAGCTCCTTCAAATTAACAGTCTGAATTCAAAGTAAACTTCTTGTACTCTTTTCTGAGCATCAAGTTTTTTATTTAATCAAATTCAGTTTTCAGTTTTCTTGCCTTGAAACCTTTCCTTCGGGAAGGGGTATAGATCTGGGAAGTATGTATTAGCTTCTTTGTAAAGGCGCCTGTAGAGGTACCTGTGTCTACTAATCCTGTGTTTTCTGTAGGTGCTAAAAGGGGCTCAGGGGAAGGCTGGACAAATCTTTGGAGATAAACACTAATGGTGGCCGCATAGCTTAAAAGATACACCTGGCTCAGGAAATCCTTGCACTGTTTGGAGCCTGGAAGGTAGTTTAAAAGTGCTACCTGTTATACGTCCCCATTCTTTCCATTTGTGTCATGGAGACGGCTGAAAACACTGGCCTGGTTTGGAGGGGTCCTTGGTGCAACCTTGCATTCCTGTGAGCCAGGAGCCCCAGCTGGTGGATACTCTCCCTGTGGCAGGGCAAGCGGAGCCAGTGGCTCTGCTGTTTCCTTGCAGTTGCAGTGCATCAGAATGGTCACAGAGCTGGGAAGCTCTGTTTGACTTCCACAGCAAGGCAAAAGAAATGGAAAGATCCTAAAGGAAGTAAAAAAGAGCCCTGCTTGCAAAGGGCAGTGTAGGTTTTTTCCTTTGTCTGCTTGTATGAAACTCAACAGGTCAGCCTTTTTAGAAAAAGAGAATAAAAACACATCTCTTGTATACTCTGCTTGAAGGAGGAAATAATTCAGTCCTAATTCCATCTAAGATTAACTTTTTATTCCCATTCAGTATTTTCAGTTCATAAGATTCAGGTTTTAAATAAATAGGTAGGTAATGGCAATTTTAGGCTAAGCAAGCATACTTGTCATTAAATTGGTATTGAATTAATTACTTTAAATTTTAGTTGTTGCTTTTTATTTCTTCCTCAGCCTACTGAGATTACTGTTTGTACAGCAGGTTGTTAACAATTGGACTGGGAACCTTTGGAAAATAGATACTGTGGAGCAGATATCAACTTAGCAACATTAACTTATGTCCATAAATTTGGATTTAATGAGTTCTCTCCCTTCAGATTTTATCTTATGGTGTGACTATTCTTAGTTTATCCTTTTTTGTATTATTTCATTTTGTACATAATTTCTAAATACACAACATTCTGAGAAATTAGCTTCAAATCCATGTTACAAATTGAAGAGTGGATCTTGTATATTCATTAGATTATTGTCACCCCTTTTCCTGTTTTGTTCTGCTACTTCAGCACAGCAAAGCTCTAACTGCCTGAGCAAACACTTTCATATCACTAATAATTCATTGGTGATACAGAAGGTAAGGGAAAAAAGGGCACCATTTTTACTACAAGAAATTACAAAAAACAGTTTTAATACCACCATTAAAATCTCAGGTCTATTTTGTGTGCATGTGTGGTCCCATGCTGTCCTAGATTAGTCATATGCACAATGTAAGACTTTTATGTTGTGTGGTGTCCCCATTAATCTAGTATCAGAACAAACAGGAATGGTAAACTGTGTCCTTTAAGCCTTTTGTAATATATTATTTCTAGCTGCGGTAAACGTCCCAGTTGCATAGAACATTCCAGTTTTCCCTCTTATTCATTTGTGGAAGAATTTGGGTTTTGATTAGTTCCTGAGATAGCTGCACAGACTCTTTGTGTCTCTCTCCTCCTCAGTCTTACAGTCTGTCAGGTGTCTCTTGGTCTCTCCTTGCCCAGGTGTAATCCTTCCAGTGACCTAGAAGGATATCCAGATGATGTTCTGAGGTGTTGTGATGGAAGAGTGTCACTGTCTATTTGTCAGGAAGGAAGAAAGGGAGAATTGGCCATTGGCAATTTCTTGTAGCAGCTTCTATTTAAATAAAAACAGGCAGTCAAAGACAGTGCAAGGAACATCAGGTGAAAAGCAATGCAGAGAACCTTACAGCTCAGGTTTATAGTCTGGTGCTAGAAATAACATTCAGAAATGTGCAATAACTGTTTGTTTCACCTGTATGGAGTTCATGCATTGTGTTTGATTGGTTTTTGTTTCTTTCTTCATTGCAGGTCCAGTGATGGTGGCGAGGATCAGACACAGCCCAGAGATCTCTCGCCATGGCTGTAGTGCCAGCTCTGGATCACAAAGGTGTGTGAGCAGACAAAGGCAAGGTGCAATAGCAAGGGTCAGTGGGATGGCCTGAAAAAGCTTTTGAATGAAGCAGGGGCAGGTCCCTAGGAGACCCATAAGGGTCTTTCTTGAATAGCTCTTCCTTCAGAGTAGTGTGAATTTGGGCTAGCTCCTCGTCAGAGAGCTGTCCTTGAGCACAGGCCACTGTACTCCTGGGAGACAAGAGTGTAAACTTCAGGCCCTGAAAGTAAACAGGAAATAAATATGCCAGACAGTAAGGAAAATAAGACTGATAGATATATTTACAGACAAAATCAATTACCTAAAGACCTGAAATTGCAGGAAGAAAAGATAATTACTTTGTGAACCATTACAATTCAAAATAACTCGTCTTCTTTTTGAAGTAGTGTTAATCCATGCAAGTCAACATATTGTAATCTATTTATTTAATTCTCCGGTGTGAAATTAACTGATGGGGAAAAAAGAATGATCAAGACTTTAACTGTCCATTTGAAATTGTTTAAACAATAGGATGTTTTTCAACCAGAAACAAATACAATTCCTCATGAATGCGGAAATTTAAATTACACTCTTCGGTGTGTCATTGTACTATTTTACTTAAAGCATGTGTTATTATGCTGCAAGCTAGGTAGGTCTCACCAAAGCTGGTTTGGTTTGATTTTCTGGGTCATTTCTCACCACAGGTCTTTGTTGTGATAAATTCTTTTGCAAAGAGTGCAGTGGCATACAATACAATTTGAAATATTTCACATAAAGGAGAGTGAATATTTTAATGAACCATCTGGATGTTTATAACCTTTCTTTTCCTGGTCCTGGGTTTATTCTAGGTATTTCTATGATGGATGATGAAAGAAAATACCAATCTATTTAGCCTTTACAAAGATAACCCTTTAACTCCTCAGAATTCAGGCCACTAATTTACATGCATTACAGCAGGAAATGGGGTATGCACAAGGCATTAGTGTGAAATGCTCTCACAACTTACTGGCTATTTTAGGTTCACTTAATGATAATGCCAAGACGAAGTGTAGCTCAAGATTTCAGATATGTGCAGTGAGAGTTACTATCTTAATTATCTATAGAGCGGACTTAAAACCATGTACTTGCAGTACAAGTATTCATCTAGTAAATTTATAGGTACACACAAAAATGTTCCAAGGATATATTATGTGTACATTTTCAAAGTAATTGCCAATATGTATTTTGAAATTCAATTTTCATTTAGTATTAATAGACAGTGTGAGGGGAATTATGTATTTGCCTTTTAGTATCTGTTTTAGTCTTCTGTGTCTCCCCATCACTCAGTCCTTCAGAGTACGTATTGCTTATGAGAATTTTCTTTCATCCTCCCTTTCCACCCCTTTGCCATTTAATTTTCTCCTAACTATTGGTTTTGTAATATTAATTCTTATCTTCAAAGTTTTATTTTCATTTATTTATCTCCTAATAAATAGTTTCTTTGATTTTTCCATCTTCTGTTTCTTATTGTGTTACTTTACACTTCCAAACTCTCTGTTTTACAACTCTGTTTTCTTGCTATTCCTTCATCATCTCTTCATTTCACTCCACAAGGATGTGTTGGGAGGAGAGTAAGGGGAATTGCATGCTTGAAATTCTCTCCCTGTTGTTAAATCATATCTTGAGGGTTGTTGTATTATGGTTGCAAATAATTTGTGACATAATTAGTTGTCTTACATATCATATGTGTTACTTAAAAAATCAGCACTTTTAAAATTTTATTACTCACGTCATATGTGGTTCAGTTTAAAATCAAGCACAGATGATACTTTGCAGGTGAGCTGTATTTTTATTGTGTCCAATTTTTCTTAATTCAGTATACTTCTTCCATCTTATTCTTCAAATATCATATTCAGAAAAATATATTTAATATAATTATAAAATAATAATTTTGTAGTAAATTTTTCAGTAACTATTTTAATTAGTTTAAGGTTATTTTTTATACAGCTTATGAGAACAAGGGCCCTTATATGGCTAGCAGCTTTGCACTCTGACAGGTGAAATCATGGTTACAAATATAAACTCTCTGTGATCTTTTGACACTTACTGATAAGCAGCAGCCAAGATGACAGATATTCATGCATAATTATTTCCCAAACCTTTAAAGTAAATTAAAAATTATTACAAGGAATAAAAGCTACTTCTGTGTTACTGGAAGGGTGGGTTCTGCAGTTCTCCATTAACATTAATTTCTTGTTAAAGCACTCTGCACTCTGAGACTTTTCTCTCTTGTAACTTTGCCAAATGCTAAACATTAGGGTTGATGGCTTCCATGTCATGCACCTATCCTAAAGTTTAACTATCTATAAAAATGTAACCCTATATGGGTCATTTCGCAAGGCCAGGTTGCAAATATCTTATTTTGCAATAAGGAAAAAGGGAAATCCTTTTGTAAGGAAAAGAAAATATGAAGCTATCTTTATTATTTCATTTTATATGCAAAATATATTTTATTCTTACTGGATTATTACCTATTGTTATAAGCAGCATAATTTTAGCATCTGTGGATTTGGAGTGAGAATTTCAAACTTGACCGTGAAATGGTTTCTGTGAATAAAAGCCTTTTGGCTTGTGTGGAATCTACTCAAATGTGTTTAAGCCAAAAAAATTCCATGTGCTTTGCCTGGAAGTTAAAAGCTTTGAGGTGTTCTATTGCCCTTAGTTCTCTTGCAGACAAGAAAATGCTCTGTTACCACAAGGAGCTGGACAGGAGTGCAGATGCAAGGAGGACAGAAGTCTGTGTTTCCTCTGCTCATAACTGAGGCAACAGAAAAATCAAATGCCTTGAGTGACTTTTGGTTAGAGAAAAAGCAGTAGGTGGTGGCTTTGGAAGCCTGGAACAACAAAAGCTGGGTCAGAAGGGGATAAATGTTGGAGAAGGAATAATGGAATGGAGAATGGTAAAATGGAGGGGGAAAACGAGAAAATGGGACAGAGGAGTGGAAACTAGTGAGTTTGATGGAGGGAGAAATGTCTGTGATTCAGATACTCTGTTTGGCATCTTTAATGTATATTTGTATATGCGGGTTTTCATTTTCAGTGTTCTTGTCTCTTCCAGACAGATGACTGTCTGGAACAGATGACAGTCAGATGCATACATGGATCTGAGGTTGGAATTTTTACCAAAATCGGATTTTGCTCCTCCAAGAGCACAATAAAACTTCTGTAAGATCTCACTGACCCTGTAATCTATTAATTCCAGGACCTCAGGGAGAAACCAATCCACGGGTATGCTCCATGAAATTAAAATTTAAATACAGACTGCATAAACAACACTTTAGGAATGCAAAATACAGACATGTACATAGAGGTTACTACTTTTGGAGAGCTTAAATGATACATGGTACTCTAAGTGTAACTTAGAAGTGTTGCTATATGATTTAAAGATGTATATAATATTTAGTGCCTTATTTTTCGTTCACCATGTATACATTTTCTGCTACCACATGTTTAGAAACACTCTAAGAAATACTCTGTGTTGGAAATGAAAACTGACAGAAGAAGCTGCTCTTGCGAAATGCAATGTTTCATTTCTTCCATGTGCATCTCACATGAGAACCTGTAGACAGTGGTGTGTGGGTGGATAGTTAATGGTGAGATTATGGTTAAAATGGATTTAATAGTCTAGCTGAGATGGGCACTTTGGGCAGGCAGTGAAAATTCATGAGTCCCCTGCTGCTCTCCTGAGTGGCTCAGGGTGCATCATGCTGACCAAACTGGCATGTCTGAGCTGTTGCACAGTAGACAGCCCATTTTTATTCTACAAGTACAAGTCTGTTTTGTCAGACAGCAAAATCTCTTATTCTGTTGTTTTCTCTCTCTCTAGCCTGATTCTAGTGAAAATTATGCCTTTATGGGTTGTTTTTGAGGTGTTTTTTCTTAGAGAATATTGTCTACTCAAAAGTTCAGATCAAATCAGGAACTCCACATTTTGCTGCTACTATGTTTATGCCTGGGTGTAATTAGGATGGAGTTTGTGAGGCAGAAGAAAAATAAATACATGTTCCTACTTGAAACAAAATGTTCTGCCTTGCATTCAGCCTGCATTATGACTCTCTGAAGATCATAATATTTGTCCCAAATGTTTAATATGAACATCTATTTCTTTAATCAGCCATAGTTGCCTGTGCTAAGGCAGGAAAGAAAGTAACTGAAACCTGGAAACTAGCAGAGCAGAACACTGTGTGTGTTTTTAATTGAATGGGAACTGAACAGAATCTTTCATGTGAATGAATATTGGTCAACATCTGAAATAATTTGAAGGCAGTCTTAAAATCCAGCATACGAATTCTTGCCTGTCTCCTTGTAGATGTGAGGAAAGGTGAAGAGGGCTACAAAATCTCCACTACTGAAATCATTGCAAATGCTATCTGTTATGGTGGTTTCATCTATAGAAGGATTGAAAAAAACCCTGGAAAATACCTCCCTCTTCACAGAAAGCTTTTAACAGTTGGTAACCTTTTGAGCCCAAGGCAAGATGATCTGGTGACAGAATACCTTATTTTCATGTCAGCTGCCTTTCAAATAGCAACTTCAATTGACCTGAGACCTCCTAAAACCTGCCTTACTTCACCCTGTAATTGATTAGCCCTGAGTTTTTCTAGAGATCTTGTTTTCAAATCTACTATTCCTTTCCTCTATTTAACAACAAATGTTTATTAGACAGAACAAAAAATAACAAAAATAAAACAATTAAAACCTTCAGTGACACTTCCAGGAGTATTTCCTTTAGAAATCTGCAAACAAATAATGAATTATTAAGATTGACTAAATGGCAAAACATAGCTACCACCCAGGCTCAAAACAGCAGGGTAACCACTTGTAGTAAGACACCTAGACTTGTTTTTATCTCATCAGTTCTTTGAGTCTCAAAAGAGAAATCCAGTTTTTGAAGGGTGCATAAGGTTGTCTAAGAATATATAAATAAAAACAAATCGATAGATAAAATTATATGATGCAAGTAGCAGTAGTTCTGGTCAGCCAAACCACAAACTGGCAGCTGTGCACATATCTTTTCATATTTACTGTGCTCATATGTATATACTGTTCAAGTTCTCAGACTGACAGAGGAGATACAATCCTAAGCTAGACTAGCTTAATTCTCATAGACTTTTGACATCACAGGCATTAACCTAGTGAGATGTTTGTTATACAGTCTGTATTGCTGAGTTGACCTCTTCATTTGAGGAACTGCATTAGAACTAGAAAAATCCCTAAAGCTCTTTATGGAAACACTTTTAGATACCTGCTAGCCAAAAAATAGAACTCGTACCAAAGTAGGGCCCTTCAGAGGTTTCTTTCATACTACTGTCACCCCCATATCCTTGAACTGAAAACACTTTTTTCAACTTTAAATCCCTATCAGTTACTGCAATCATACAAATCAATAAATGGAAACACAAATCTTGAAATTTTGGCAATGATATTTCCAGTGTGAGTGGCATTCTATCAGGGTCTTGAGCATGCTACTAAATCTGAACCATCTTGACCAGCTTCAACTGAGGCATGCACCCATACATCCTGTAGGAGGTTCATTTCTGTCCTGGGCATGGAGATCTTTTATGAACTGTTAGATCTGGTTTAGCTTGCTGACTGATTTTCCTCAATGAAACATACACTACCTTGTAGGTTGCTATGTCTTCAGTCTTGCTTTTGATCATCTTATGCTGTTTGTGGCTGAGCTCCCTGAATAGGTACTGGATTTCAGCCTGTTTGGATACAGTGAGACTGTGACCTTGTCCATGAGGGCTCTGTCTGTTCTGTGGTTATTCTTAATTTCTGGCCTATCGTTGCTGCTGGGGCATGCACACTCCTGCTTCTCCTTGATCAAAGTGTCAGTTGTCCAGGTCTTTCTGCATATTTAGGCACAGGTGGATATTCAGAAGATGGAATATGATGAGGTAATAAAGGGCACTAAACCCTACCCATGTAATTACCTAAAAGTTTATACTTGTCAGACAGCCCAGCTACGTTGTTAGTGAGTATATGAGAACTCTGTCTCCTTTAAAGTTTTGCTGATGTATCTGCTTAAAACAAAAAAAAATAATTTGAAATAATGAGCTGCATTTTTTTTGTTGTCATAGTATATAAATGTACGCAGTCGTATTCCAAATAGTAAGCATGATTTAAAGAAAGAGATGGAGAATGTCAGCATCCTTGGAAAGCTGTCAGCAAGTTGAGCATCTTTGTTCAATCTTTCATTTCATCCTCACCAAAAGA
This sequence comes from Pheucticus melanocephalus, assembly GCA_013398405.1. Classification (NCBI taxonomy): domain Eukaryota; kingdom Metazoa; phylum Chordata; class Aves; order Passeriformes; family Cardinalidae; genus Pheucticus; species Pheucticus melanocephalus. The sequence goes on along the minus strand of VZSJ01002102.1, from coordinate 671,388 downwards.
GAATTGCACTGATATAAAGGGCAAACCACCCCAGATTATTGCTGCTATGGATTGCTGGAGTTTATTGCTGTACCATAACCACTATATATGTTACAGCAAAACTTACTGACTTCACTATGTTGTATTCCCAAAAAAACCCTAAAAATCTCTGAATCAAGCTTTCATGTCTTCTCTGTATTGAAA
>VZSJ01002102.1:622377-670805 GCA_013398405.1 Pheucticus melanocephalus | reverse complement strand
AAACTATGACTTAGTCATCTTTTATAGTAACAGTCAGTCTAGAAAAGAAAAAAGAATGGCAGAGGTGAGTAATTTTTTTAATGAAATTTCAGTGTGAAATAGTGATTTTCTGGTATTCAGAATAGTTTATAAAATTATTCTGTAGGCCATGTCACTATGAGAACTGAATCCAGATACAAATTCAGTTAGTAATTACCCTAAACTACTTAAAAATGGTAACATTACATTTAATTATGTGATGTGGCCAAACCTATGTTCAAAATACTTTGGCTGACGCACACTTTGCGTGCATGAGTCTCCCCGTGGCTGCAAAACTACATCGACGCATTGATAACAAATCCTGAGCTCTGGGCTGCTATGGCAACAATGGTAGCATACAGGAGTCAGCTAATTTTAGACTAGCTTGGGTATGTCTACAAAGATTGTAGTTATGCTGTTGCCTCCAGTAATAACACAACCTTGGTTCACTTGAGCATTTTAAAATATGAAGTAAATCCTGAATACCTAAAAGTGATATTTATATGTATATTATGTGTTACTGGATGTTTGAGCAACTTCAGACTTCCTTTTTTCTTTTTGCTGTATATTCTAAGATATATTGCAGTAATTAAATGCAAGGCATTAAAAAAAAAAAAAAAAGACCTTCATGACCAGAATACATACCTGAGGCAAAACCAATCTGCTTGAGATTTCTTTCCATATTTAGTAGATTGAAAATGCAATAATCTCTTTGACAAGAATGTTAATGTTCATGCTTGTCCCCTGGGAATCGATGAAATTTTCCAAGTAGGTATAATATTCATAGGCAGTAGTTATGACATGAAGATGGGAATGGAGCATCTAATTTTTACATGAGTGGGGAATAACACAGTGCAGGGATGGAGGTCACCTTGAATTACAACTGATACATGTCACAGACTTCCCTGGTCTGGGCAGAATGACAAAGTGCCTTGTGCAGGTAGACCTACAGATAATTTATGGCCTTCAGCAGTCTGCTTGCACTTTCTCTGTGTTGCTGATGGCATGTCAAAATTAGAATTTCATTAAAGACTAATGTCAGTAAACTGTTATAGCAAGAATGCATTTTATCAGGATGCTTGAGGAAATGAATTAGAGAATTGAGCTGAAAACTGTCACAGTAGGCTCTAGAATACAATACCAGATACTCTGACATAAGCAAGAATATTGTATTGATTTTATTATTTTAATTATAGACTGATTTAACAAAATGTGCTTGCAAATCTGTCTCGTCATAAAGGTTTTGATGAGCTATATGTGCTATCCATTTTGGAAGCTGCTTAAGAAACTTAGATTGGGAGACCTAAATTAAGTGTGTTTAGTTTGATTTTTTTTCTGACATTTCCTCCAATATTAAAGCATGGTTTATTTTAATGTAAACAGAAGTTTGCCTTGATCTCACAGCTGAGAATAACAGTGATTCCCTTGCCAACAAATTAGCTAAATAGTTTCAATTTGCACACCTTATTACCATTTCATCTTGGGTTAGCTAAGTAACACTGCTGTTGAGCAAACTACCTTGTTCACAAAGAGTTGCATGTCTAAGAGGATTTAATTTCTAATAAAACAAACCTGAAATCAGCACTGCTTGACTTTCACTAAGGCAAGAAAAAACCCAGCTTGATTTATAAAATGCTTAGATTAAAGCATTGCCAATCTGCATGGCTGCACCTCCACACTTGTGCTCTGAACCTGGCAAAGATGGTCTGCTGTGATGCGCCCTAAATGGCTCAGGGGACAATTGTTGCTAAACAGCACTCCATTAGAGCAGGGAATGCAGTAATGTCCCCAGTTACAACACAAATACTTGAAGATGTTGCTGCATATTGGAAATACGAGAGTGACTCTTCCTTACAGTGGCAGAGTTTTGTTGGTTGGTTTATTATCATTTGTATAGGAGGGTTGTTCCAGTGTGTTGGAATGTGTTTTACAGCCTCTGAGACCTTGACTAAACACATTTAGGGCTATAGCATTCATTCAGTTCTGGAGTGCTACATCTGGTGGTGCTCTCTTTACGAATTGTCCATTCCTGGTTTACCTGCTGTGACAAGATTGTAGCAGAAATGGGGAAGTGATTTTGTACGCAAGAAAGGAGAGCAAAGTTGCAGAGAGACACTTTCTGAAATTATCATCTTGACCTTCTGACCATTGAACATAATTTTTTCTCTCTTTTTCTCCTTCCCTCTGTTTGTTCTCTTCACCAAGTGGTCGTCTTACAGATTTGAGTGGGGTTCTGATGTATTTTTGATTATTATTTTCCTGATACTACCTGAAAAATTTTGGTTTCATCATAGAAAGCAGGAAACAAAGAGTTTTTGAAAAAAGATCATTTGGCCCTAGAGTTGATAGAAGAAAAGAGTTTCCCAAGTTGGATAACAAAATGCAACTTTAGGACTACTGTAACTGAAATATATCTCAGAATTTGATGGAATGTTTGTAGAAGTAGTATTTTCACTATTTGTGCTATTAGCACATTCTTTAATCTGTTTTTCAGAAATGGACATATGTGATAATATGAAGGAGACAGAAAGCAAGGCTGGTGATTGTCACTACACAGAATATAATTTTGAAGGCTGTACTCACAGCTAAAACAGTAAGTAGCCCAACAGACCACTGTACTAGAGGAGGAAATACATTAATCTCTCAAAACTAGCTCAAAATCTTCTGACTTGTTTATGGTCCTTTCACTGCTGAATTGAAAAATCTAAATTTACCTTGTGTCGGCGAGATGATACATTAGGCATATTGGATCAATTCCTGAATGCAATTGTTTAGAAAACAAAATGCAACAACAAATTGTGTGAACAAATCCAGCACAGAAAAATGGCTTCACCAGTTAGCAGAAACCACAATCTGATACTTTCCTTTATGAACAAGCTTAGAGGATCCAAAGAAGTGATTAGGAAAATAAATATTTATGTCTTTAGCGAGGTGAGATGGAAGTACAACCCAAACAACTTTTACTGGTTATGGAGAAATAAGATGCTACTTTCTGCTAGCCCAGAAATTTATAGTTTTGGAAACAAGTTAGCACAAATAGCTGGTGAGTTTGGAAAACATAAGCAAGAAATGCAAAAAGGAAGTATGGCTGCTAGACTTTGAAAGAAACCCATGAGATGTAAACTTGGCTTCTGTTCAGATCTTTTTCTGTACAAACTTGTGCAAGGTCACTTCTCTATATGCTGTCACTCTCATTTGTAAATTAAGAATAATACTTGCCTGCCTTAGATTATTTATGCTGAAGATTAATTAAAATTCATAAAAGCACTTTTTGAATTTAGTGTTGCAAAACTGCTAGAAGAAGATTAGTAATTCTGATAAAGAGGATACTTGTGACGAATAGTAAGAGAAATACCACATACCTAGATGGCTAATGGAGTTAGAAGAAATGACAAAGTTTTGCTTAGCCTTTGTGGTGGACTATTTTCCTGAATTTTGTACCTTTTTTCCTCAAAAGACCTAAGTTTTATGAATTATTGCTCCTTCTTTTTATTTTTTTTCTTCAAAATATCCATTAGCTGTACAGCCAAACATACACACTATGAAGCTTTTAATAAGAAGGTAGCTTTTTCATGCTGCAGAAGTCTTAATATGGCTTTAAATAGTGGGTTGGCTCAAAGAATTTGAACAAATGGGGAAGCTGACTATCAGTTACAGTGGAAAAGGACACCCCTTTTTTCTTCAAGCAGTCCAACTTGAAAGGAATACTTTCACAGGGAATTTTTTTTTGGCAGACATTGTGACCATTTTCTAACCAGGGAAGGGGAAGAGGAGACTGACTCCTTAAATACTCTTCCATATACTGTTTCCTGGAGCAGCCAGTTACAGCCTGCTGTTTGCAATGGGTCTTTTTGTGACCACTTGTGGAACAGTGTCAATACATTTTGATTAAAATGCGGTTGGGTCTGGTGGGTTGGCCTTGGATGCCAAGTGCCCACCAAGCTGCTCTGTCATTCCCCCTTCTCAGCTGACCTGGGGAGAGAAAATAAAATGGAAAAGAAACTGTAGATTGAGATAAGGCAGTTCACTGGAGCAAAAGAGAAAGGTTGTGCATGCACAAACAAAGAGAAAAAAAGAAAAAGGTTTTGTTTTTTACTTCCCATCCATGAGCGATGTTCAGACACTTCCTGGAAAGCAGGACTTCAGCACATGAAGAGTTTTCTCCAAAAGACAAACATTACAGATAACAAATGCTTCCTCTCACACTTCTTTTCTTTTTAGCTTTTATATCTCACATGTGCTATGGGATGCTCTTCTGGATATTTTATGTCGACTGGCCTGGTTGTATCCCCTCCCAGGATCCTGCCCACCCCCAGCCCTTTGATGGAGGAATTTTGGGAGACAGTGCTGAGGCTCCGCCAGCCCTGCCCAGCAGCAGCCAAAGCACTGGGGTGTTACCAACTCCTTTCCAGCTGCCAGTGCAAAGCAAAGCACTGTGACGGCTGCTGTGGGAAGACACACATGAGGTAGGTCTGGGAATATTCAAATAAGAGCACTACCTGACAGGTTCTTTTGGTCACCTAGATACTAAACATTACAGATATAAAACTCAATAAAAAGGTAATAACTGTTCATAAATGCAGTATATTCTTCAAGTCATCTGTGGTAGCTCTCAATGAATGTTAGATTCTATTTGATTTTAGAGACATCAGGAAACAATATTGTCAGATTTTTTTAGAACATTATTTCAATTTCTTAGAAACATTAATTTGATTCTTTTTAGGCTGTTGTGTAGCATCTCTGCACAAGCAAGTTCTAGAAAATAGCAATTTTTTAAAGTAGCACTGGAAAACCCACCCAAAGTTTATATATTATCTGCTCTGTAGTGTTTTATTTGTAACAATGCTAATAAAAAACCAGTATCAGTTATTGGTTTTGAACAGAATCAGTGCTTTATAATACTACTGCATCTTCCTTCCCTAGTGCATTTTCCTTATATTTCCATGTAATGGTATTGTAATGTAGATGTAATAATATACTGCTACGTAATGAAACTTTATAATGAAGTCAGAAATATTTTTCAACAGCAAAAATGGTATCTCAATCAATTTCAAATACCAAGTGATAGCTCTTCTCTTTGATTTGCAAAATTCATTGAAGGAATATTGGAATTTTTCATATCTGGAAGTCCTAACTGTAGTCTACTATCATTTAAATGCATTTGTCTAGCCATAGATTTCCAAATTAAACTTAATATGGGTAATCTTTTAACTGCATTAAAGGTTTGCTGCTAGCTCTTTTCTTCTTAGAGGATTGTCATCATCACAAATTATACATAGTAAAAATAAACACATGCAAACATATTTCACTGACAAATGAAAAAACCCACCATTATATTATTAAGGCTTTGAATTAATAGTAGTTATTACCAGTGACACATTTAATTTCCTTCTTGTTCCTATGTCCTTTTCTTTCAGTGGAAAATATCTGTACATATTCTATTTACAGAAGTGTTCATTTCCAAAGGTTCAATTCTTCAACTGCAAATGATTTCCTTGTTTCTTAGCTTTAAATTCTTCCTGCCTAAAACTCTTTGCAAGCTTTTTCTTAGTGCTTAAAAGAGGTTCTACATTTTTTGATAAATGGCTCATTCCTTGTTAACGTTTAGAATAACCCATACATGGAACTAAAAATTATTACACTCACTATATCTAACCTGTGTTCCTATCAATTATTTCTAGGCATGCCATCAATTCAAATATAGCCTAAGTAAATGTTTACAAAGGTGCCAGGTGAGTTTTGAACAAGGTTCCTGCACTCCCCGTAATATTCATGCTTTGTACAGCACTTGCACCTGGGAACTGCTGAGCAACAGATACTTGTGACACAGAAGGTAGGAGAAAATAGTGACTCTGTCAAATCAAATAGGAAACGAATAGCAATAAACATCCTACCTTTTTTGTATATTGAGTAAAAAATCTAGATGTTGCCACAAACATTGTCCTTGCTGATTTTAAATAGATGAATTGCTAGTCAGTCAAGTGTTGTGATTGTCACACTCTACTCTGCACTGATGTGGCCCCACCTCAATTACTCTGTGCAGTTTTGGGAGCTATGACTCAAGAGGGCTGTAAAGCTATTAGAGAGCATCTAAAGGAGAGCCACAGAGATGGTGGCCTTGAGGGGAAGCCATATGAGGAGCTTCCATTTGCTCTTCACACTCTTAGTAGCAACTCATTTTCTCTGCTTCATGTGAAAAAAGCCTCCCCCTACTTTTCCAGCAAACAGTCTTTCATTAAAGATTTATTTTTCTGTGAAGTTTCGTGTAAATCTGTAATTAGTTTCTGAGTTCCAGTCAATTAAATACTGGCCTAGAATAGCTCCTGTTTAGGTCTCATGGTATTTTCGGTCTCTGTGGTCTGAGGGTTAAACTATGCAGAAACTAAAAAACTACAAAAAAAGCATTAGTTGGTCTCTTTGGGTTATATAATCACTTAGTTCCCTACCAAAATGGCAAAAAATATTCACTGAAAGAGAAAGATTTGCAACAGCTGTGTAGTACAGCATGTGCCCTCCTAGTTCAATCACTTTAATAGGGATATAAACCAAACTGTGATTTTTAAAATGTTGAAAGGATTGAGTTTTTTTGGAAAATACAATTGCTAATACTGCATTGGTTTTATTTTTGAAAATGCAGTGTAAATTATTTTTGAAGCTTACTGTGTATGCACTTTTTCCTTGATATGAGACATGACATTCATTTTATTCAGTTCCTGTCAGTTTAACATCAACATCAACTGTATTGATTACAGTGGATTAAATTACGCATTTGTAGATGAAAGGAAGTATAGTTGATATTGCCTCAATAACAGAAGGTGTAGAGCTTACTCTATTGGAGTATTCTCAAAAAAAGAGAAAAACAGACTGAAAGTAGGAAAAAATATCTCTGTTGTACTTTGTGCTGGGAAACAGCAATATTATGACCTTAAAATAGGAACAAAATAATTCATAGTTCTTACATTGGCCAACTCTTCGAACTACAATTGAAAGTCACTGATCTGACCTCTTTTTTTTTGTTTTGTTTTCCTTATTGTTGATGTCTATGTTTCAAATGTGCTAATATTATCATCCACTATCATTGTGGTCTACTAAAATTGGTATTATTACCATTATTATGTTTTCTTATTATTAAAAAAGTGAAGAAGATGCACAGCATGTTTTGCAAAGATTTAATGATCTAACCTCTTGTAAGTCAATAGAAACTGAAAATAGAGTAACAAAACTGAAGAGAGTATAGTCCCTTTTTGGATGATATGGGACAGAAAACACAGTTTGTGAAAGCCCAGTTTTTGTTGAATGAAAGATTTCTGCATCCAAAAGACTTGTTCGCTGTCCTGGTCAGAGCTAGAGTTTTTAAGTCACAGCAAGGAAGTTGTTTGGATTTTTGGGGTTTTTTTTGCCTTTTACATACTCTTTTCTTCAGGGTTTAGGCAAACTGAATTTACTTGTTGTGAATATAGGCAAGTGAATTATTTTAGGTTTTAACATTACTGGTGGATACCTTTCAAACGAAATGGATGCTTCATTTCTCTATATTTTTGCATCATGTCTGCATTAATATCTTGCTGTTCTCTTTTAAAAACTCATCCTTCTGCCTCGTTTATTGACAAGATCAGGTTACCAGCTTTGAAACTTCGATGACTGGGAAGCTGCTCCCTGGGCACAAAAGCCAATAAGTTCAGGTTGCCTGCAGTTCTGTGTCCTTTCTCCCTCTATCCCAGCTGCAGTACCTCTAACTCTCCCTCACCCTGCACCGTACTGATCTCTTTCTTCATTTTTCCTGGCTCCTGCTGGTGAACATGGACTGTAATTCATTCCAAGCCAAGTTCTAAGGGCCATCTGCTAGGCTTAACAGACAGGTCAGTCTTGCAGTGTTGAATTGAATGAGACTGGATTTCCAGTAATCAGAAATTAACTTGCAAAACTCAATTCTTTAGTAAAAGAAACCTGATTAAAAATAGTGAGCTTGCTACAGGATATAGAGATGTCTAACTTAGAAATTAAGTTCTGGATCTGGATCCTGAAAAATGTGAATGCTTTTGTGAATCATCCTGCTTGAGGAGTTTGGTTTTAGAAATTAAGTTAACGTATTTCCTTAATTCATTGGTTAAAATTCATATGTGTTTACTGTAGTTATATTTAAATCTCAGCAATGCTGCATCACTTTTATTCTTGTTAGTCAATCAATGTCTGCAAGTAAGTATTTTTTTCAGTTTTCATATTCTCAGCTCATTTAAAACACCTAAATCTCATCAGCTGCCACTCTCATTGTTAATACTTCAGCAAGGTATGAAAATCCTACAATTGTTTTTTAATTCTCACATGTATTTTTTGCATGCAAAAGCAGAGTCCTTTATTTTTGAGATGTCTTATAATGAATTAACTAAAATTTCTGTATGAAAGAGCTCAATTGCTATGGAGAATTAAAAATAAAATATTAGTTCAGCTGTCTTTTACATGCTTCTTTAGTCATTGTCTTCAAGTTTGTGTTTTGATAACTTTCTTCTTTTTCTTAATATTTAAAATTGTCCTTCTTTAATTTCATTTATTGTGATAAAGTGAATAAATATTCCCATCAGCAGACTAATTGTGTAGGAGAACATCTAGTATAAATAAAAAATAAGTTACTAATTTTCATCTTAATTTTATTATTGATGGTTTGAAATTTCCTGTATTTCTGATAATTGCAGAGCAATAAGAGGAATGGTCATATGGGTCAAATTCCATAATTTCTTGAATTTAAGTTTAGTGTTTGAAGTAAAGAAACTCTACTAGAAGTACCTCTTACAGTCTCACTTCATTATCTTTAAGTTATCTTCAGAGAATAACTATTATATATCTCAGGACAGCCTAGCTGGCAGGGCTGTGTTTTTATCTTGAGCTTCACAGTCCTTGCAGTAGGTCAGGGAAAGCAGACTGGAACAGGTTTCTTTAGATTGAAATAGTTCCGTCTGAAGAGCTGATAAGCACACATGCTTCATGTAAACAGGTTACTTATCAAATAAACACTGGTATAAGCATGGGGTTTGCATGCAAGCTTGACTTTGTCCTTGTTGTGGTATTTTCTCTTGAAATTCTAGCATTTAGGGAAAGGAAGAAAGTGTGTACATTACAATCCCACTAAAAAAAAGCTCATGATCTACTTTGAGCCAATGAGGGTCTTGAGGAAAACTAAATTCCAGGGATTTGGGGTTTGAGGCGCTTACAGGAGCTGAGCAAAGCTGAGAGACCAGGCCAGTGGTTTTTTTATGATTGGAATACAAGCTATTTATGTTCCACTGAATGAGAGGCAAATAGGTATAGGTTGACAGGCTGATTACCCAGCTGTAGAATACACTTAGCAAGACATTAGTATTAGTAGATACTGAAAATCTTCATAATACACTTGAATACACTAAAAAAAAGTAGTTTCCATCCTTTAAAATTGCACCTTCCATTTATTTATTTTCTTCTTTTTTTTTGTATCCATTACCATTGCATGTGCAATACTTGGTATTCAATTGCTGTGTCAGGGTTATTTAGCATTTAAATATTGAGTTGATACACTAACTGAAGTGGTCAGCTTAAGAGACCTAAGTACCCAGTTGAATGCTATGCTTCTGCTTGGAATCATCTCCTGAAATTATCATTCATGTTGTAATACCTCTGCCATTTTTTTATCTCTTTTGATACTAAAACTGGGAGCATATTATTTCAAAAATTCTTTTAAACGTATCACTGTAATTGAAGAGGGATTGCTTACATATTTCATTATAAAAGCACACTCTAGAAAGCAATTCAGAGGCACAAACCCAAGGAGGCAAATGAAAAAATCTGTGAAGGAACAATATTGAAAAAAATACTTTACATGTCATCAGACATGACTTTAGATTACCTGCTTTCTGGGATGGATAGAATTCAGAAACTTTTAAAAATCAAATACTGCTTTCTGTGGCATCTTTATTCCTATAATTTCTGTTTAAATGACTAGCATGAATTTAGTATTTCATTTATTTTTAGATATTTAGTTTAGTATTAGGGATTTTTCCCCAATTATTTAAATGAGGAGTTGCTAATGACTAGGTACATTATTTAGTTCTCAGTGTAAATTCAGACAGATCCTTGGTGTCAGGACCCATGCCACTACTGAGTTAGGTGACAATACTATTTCCTGCTCTGTAGATTGTCTTTTGGAGCTGATGGAGGACCTGCATGAATTTGTTGCAGTCTAAATACAGTTTTGTAGAGGGATAACCATAGCTTTGTGTACTTTTTCTCTTATCATAAACCTTAGCAAAATATTACTATAATTAAGGTAATATAGTCCATATTTAGTGAATTTCACATAATACTTTAATATCTTCAATCACTTTAGTTACTAAGACTAATTTAGATAATACACGTAGTGTTTTGAATCTGCAAGAAGATGTATTTACAGAATTGTAAGCTGTCATGTTTTATGAAAATTTAAGAAATCACTTCCATTCAGGAGGTATATGGTAACACTCTAATCATAACTCATTTCAATGCCAAAAAATATGGATTAGCTTCTGCAACCCATTCAGTAAACCCTAGCTAATGAGCAGCTGACAGATGAGGACCTTGCCTAAGGTGGAAAACACAAATTTAAGGAAGATAGGGAGCCCTCAGAAATGTGAATGGTCCAGGAGCTAGTGTGAAACAGGTGCAGAAGAAACTTAGCTTCTACTTTTACAATTCAGATGGATGCTATCAATTCAAAGCAATATGCTACACTTGAATTATTTTCCTGTTAACAGTTTTGTCAAGACTCAGGTAATCCTGTGGGAAGCATCCATTATTTTTCTGTGAGAAACTTGATATTGTTCTTACTGTGAACAGCAAATCTTCTATTGTGTAAATTGAAATTGGTTTAGTTTTGTCTAGCAGCAAAAAATAGTTAACATAACAGCAGTAATAATGGGCCATCTGTGCTAATGGAGGGTGTTAATGGAACGCAATTTTTAAAAGAAATAATATCTGTTTCAAACAGCTTTGTATGAAATAAGTATTTCTATATATGTAACTCATGTGACAAGATTCTTTTCACTGATCCATCAAAATGGCAACATTAGGATTTCTGTTGATTTTGTCAATCCCGTTTGCTAGAGAAGCAAAAGGAGCTTAAAAATAAAATGGTAACTAAATAGCATCAAAAGAAAAATTTGAGTTGGACTACAAAAGCAGACAGGTAAGATCATGGTTCTACTGAAATCTAAGGCAATCTAGGTTTGATTCCATGTAGTCAAGGTTTCATAAAGTATATAGAAACCTGTTTTGAAGAGGATGGAATTATAACATGGTCAGATTTTTTTAATAAAAATTGCTAGGGCTAGTGCCAGTTTCAGTATGTGGAACAGGGCATCCCTGAAAGTGCAGATGGAGTAGGGAATGAAAGGCTGGAGAGCAGCACCACAAACAGGGACCTGCGGGTCCTGGTCGATGGCAAATTGAAGTCAGCAGTGGCCTGGCAGCCAAAAGGACCAGTGATGTCCAGGGGTGCCTCAGGCACAGCATCACCAGCAGGACAAGGGAAAGGCTCTGCACCCAGGAGTTCTTCACCAAGAGAGTGACTGGGCTTTGGAGCAGGCTCCTCAGGGAATTTGCCATGCCAGAGTTCCAGAAGTGTTTGGACAAGTGCATGCTCTCAGGTTTATGATGTGATTATTGAGGTTGCCCTCTGCAGGGCTAGGATTTGGACTTGATGATCTTTGTGGGTCCTTTCCAACTCAGGATAGTCTGTGATTCTGTGATAATGTCACTGGATTGTCTTGATTTTGAAAACAAAATGGTGAGACAACAAAAGTAGTAAAATTCTTTGCTGCTGGCACAATTCTTCAAAACATGGGGCATATTCCAAGAAGGAAAGGAACAACACAGATGATAAGGAAAAGTACCTCTTACTGTTATTTATTAGTCTGCGATTTGGTGTGGAACTGAAAATAATGTTGCATACCATACTAGCTCTTTATTTTAATAAAGATCTTGGGTTGTTTTCAGACGCCTTATTTTCTACAGTGTTATCAGGCTACTTGATTTCTTTTTAACTGTAATCCTTCACAAGAAAAGTTCAAGACAATTGTAGAAAGGAAATCACTTTGTGTCTTTGGCATATAAGCATTTACTGTTACTAAAGGCTATGGAATTCAAGTCTAACTTTCAGTTTTATGGATATTCTTCTCTAATATTGACTTTTATTTTCTTGGGGGACAGGTGGAGTTGAAAAGGCATTATTGAAGCTCTTAAAGGTACAACTTTTTTATTGTTTGTTTTCAATAACTAAATGAATAAACTTTTTGGCTGTGTCCTGTGAAATATTGCTCTGCTTATTTAAAATTTCTACTTCAGCTACTGAACAAAACAAAGGCTGCCAACAGCATGTTTTACAGGATGCGGATATCAATTTATTTAAAATGCTTTCTAAGATAAGTGAGAATGCACTGTACTATAATTTAAGCATTGTTCTGTGTGGCAGCTCAGGAAGCTGTTAATAGAAAGAAAAAAAAGAAAGAAAAAAAAAAGTCATTTCACTGATACCTGCGGGAAAATCTAGAATAGTGGTCACTCATATTAAATTTATATCAACTTTATGAGGTTTTTGTCATCTTGACACATTTATGGAGCTGTTAAATTTTTGCTGCCTGGGGGATATAATGTACTTGATGTGACCCCACTTATTAAATCGAGACGATGCAAGTAACATTGATGACTTGTCATTCAGGAATAAAAGAGAGCCAACCCTTCTCTGGTTCTAGAGGAAGGACATATTTGTAGCAAAATACGTAGAGAAATGGATATGGTCATCTATATCAAGAAGACACTTGGAAAGAGGTTGAAGGAGAAACATACAGGCATTTAATCAGGTACTCTCAAACTTCCTGCAGTAGTCCATAGCTGGTGAAACAGGAACACATGGTACAATAACCTGAAAGACCTTCCAGTGTCTCAACACAAAACCTAAGAGGACAAGCAAATATACAGGATTTTTTATGCATTTCAGATTTCTGTATTAATGTACTTTACAGAAGCTATGTTTTCTATATGGCCTTGCAAGTGAGTGTACATTAAAGCTCATATCATCACTGTGTTGGTGTCACTGCCTTAGACATACCATGATCATTAAGTAGAATCAAATGCAATTTAAATTAAAAAAAAAATGCAGTCTAACTTATTTGTATTGGAACAAAATCAAATAATCAAAGACTGTTGGTATCCACTGAAGCCTAGAATAACTATAAGTTAGGATTCTATTTCATTATCCATGAAGACTTCAAATTCATCAGTAAGTCATCATGAAGAAAGCATGCTGTTGCTAAATATATGAGTTTTGTACTTTATTTTTCCAAATCACTGAAAAATTTAGAGTGATTTTAAAATAAGTTAGTATGTTCATATTTGGACATTCATATTTTCTACAGGAGATGGTATTTTGTGCTAAAATTTTGAGTGAGAAGGGAATAGTTCTAATTCTCTAAATATTTGTGTAAGAACTTGTATAACCAAGACATTTTGATTAGATTCAAATGCATAGCAATACCCACAATTTTGTCATTGACAGTTTTTGTTTATTATATCAAGCTAAATGGCTTTATATGTTTGATGTTTTAAAGTGAATCAATGGGTTTATTTTCACTACTTCATTTCTTTTCCTTTTTTTTTTTTCGGTGGTGGGGCACATTCTTCTGGTAAAAAAAAAAAAAATGTTCTCTGTTTCCCAGCCGAATCTTTCTATTTTTACTAGGCACTGACTTTCATGGTCACGCACCTATTACAGAAACAGTAGGAACCATTGATTATATAGCTTTTAGCTTTTTGTCAGGAAGTCTCATTGTAAATATTCCCATGTCTAAACATGGTGCTATATGGTGTTTACTGAACTGAATCATAGCCCTGCAGATTTGTAACTTGTGTTTGGAAGTGTCGTAAGTCCCTCCTTTTACATGGAATTTTTATCTAAAATTATTAACACTGTGGTGATTCTCTGATGCTAACATTGTGAAACTACTTACCTTGACAAACTGTTTAAGAAGTTTTACAAGAATATGTGTTCTGGCAAGCATTCGTGGCAAAATATTTCTGTCCAAATGAAAAGTACAGCGAGTATAGACCATTCTTTAATGTTTTATTGCTGTTATTTATTTTTCTAAGTAAAGGAATTCAGTGGCACATGAAAACATATATGGGAATTAATCAAAGCTGTTCTGTGTTGGAGCTGAAGAATCCATATTTTTTATCCTTTCCACTTTTCCCATGGTCTTTACTATTCTTAACACATGAGAATTCTCACAAATTATAAAAGTTCTGAAAAAAAAAGCCAACAGTAGTAAATATTTCATTGTTAAATATGTCTTTGCTATTCCAACTAGTGACATTAACAAAATTCCATATGTAGCACAAAGAACTGTGAGTGTCTTTCCTGTGTAGGAGACGACCAGCTATGACTAATGGTAGAATAGCCACAAGGTTTCCTCCTGAGAGCAAATTTTTTTTTCTAAACAGGCAAGAGACAGGCAACAAATCTAGCTTAATCAATAAATCTTCTTGACAGATTATAAATTAGCATGCAGACTCTTTCATCAGGGAGATGATTGAATGAATCTGGAAACAAAGGTATTAATATTATTACATCAAAGATATATATTGAGTCATCTACCGTATATTATATAAGGCACTGAAACTTCTTTCATTTATGTAGCTATAATAAAAACTTAGGAAATTACTTGAGAAGAGCAGTAGTTTTAATTTCTTGTATCAAAGCCAATTTTATCAAGCCTTGAGTTCTTATGCTATTTATTAATAGAATAAAGTATTATGAGCAATTTAATTTAGATATTGTTTTATCCTCTTTGTGGGGTTTTGGGGGGGTTTTCTGGTTGTTTTCCAAAAGATTGCAAGTCCATTTAGAACAATTTTCCTATTTAACTTTGTGCTTGGCTTGTGAGGACAGTATCAGAATATTTAATGAAAATTGAGCAAACTTTGAATTTTTATAACAAAAAATAGAATATATAGCAAAACTGAAGTTTTATAGTTACGCTTCCCTGTGTTTAGGCAAAGAAGGAATTGATTACAAAAAGACCTGTTTACTTTTTTTCAGGTTAATCAGATTTTTCAGAATGGTTGTGCTGTGTGCCACACCTGTTTCATGTGGATCAGTAACAAAGGTAGGCATAGCACAGAACAATTTAAAATTGTTTTGTTCAGATCATAACATGTTAACGTACTACATAGCATGGTAGACAGAGAAGTTAGTTTGTACTTATAACTTACTCTAATTGAAAAAAAATTACTGTATCCAAAGTCCCATTTCTGAGAAGGTATACTGATGTTGACATCAAATATTTTAGAAAATAAGGCAAACATTTTGAATTTTACTTGCTTCATCATATCTGTTTGAACAACAACCCCTCCATGTTTCCAGCTATTATGGGATCTGACCAGTCAGTTTTGAAGCATTGAACCCTGCAATAAGCATCCCCAGCTGCTGTCCTCTGACATGTTGGCATTCTATGAGTTGTCTCTACCCACAGATCCAGTGCAGACTGGACCTTGACTCAAAGATCACCTCGATATTGGAAAGAGAAGCCCAATGAAAAAAGTGAGTAGTAATGAAGAACACTGACTGTTTCCTGTCCTATCCTCTCCATTCCATGCTTTCTTACATTCATTGAAACATCCATTTTATGGCTAAATGGGCTTAGTTACAGTCTTACAGTTTTTGTAATTGTTATGCTGCACATAAAATATGCTTAGTAGAAAGAATGTATTTATTACAAAAAATGCAAACCACTGAAGAAAACTAAACCACAGATATTTAAAGGAATGTGCATTAAACATAGGGATGTGAGACATGCTATATCTAAAATATAGTACTATCTTAGTAAGATTTACTATTGATTGCAATAGTTGAAATTGAAAGTGATTTTTTTTTTTAATCCATCTGGCAAAAGGTGTTTTTTATAGCTCAGCATAAGGAAGAAAATAAATTTCAATTTTATATTTATGAGCAGTTTCTCTTAATCTGTTGATTCTGTACCTGAGTTAGAAAATATCATTAGAGTCTGGGTGTATGGGATGACTAGGTTAACATAAAAAAAAATTCTTATGAGATATTGAACAATTACTGTTCTGACCAAAAGAAAACTGGAGACTTTTTCAATGACCTGATCTTTTGAATGCTGTATCAATGAGAGCTTCTAGTTACAAGATTTATAACAGGTTTCAGCTATAAGTAGGTTTATCTATTAGTTCAATTTTTTCCAGTCTGTGCTCCCGCTGTTTATCAAAAGCCAGTCAGACAAGATGAGACTTCTCACTAAGATAGATAAAGTATTTCATTACAATTTCCATTATCACCGAAATAGAGAAAAATCATTCTAAACTAAAAACTCTGTCAAAATATTTAAACCAAATATAAATTTCAGGAGTTCAAATATTTAGCTTATTCATCCTGTGTGAGTCTATTTTTAAAGCCGCTGCTTTGAAATCTGCTTGTGGTGCTTAAATGAGCTGTTCTGTCAGGATGCTCTTCATTTGCAGGATATTTTATTTCAGCTGCTCACCTATTTTCTCATTCACTTTGTTACCAAGTGGAAATAGGTATCGAGCTATTTTAGGGGGAAAAACATGTCTTCAGGAAAAAGAAAGTAAGTCTCAAATGCATCAGGTTTTATAACACTGTCTCAATACTGGTGAAAAATACTACAATAAACAAGTTATTTTAGTGGACTTTTCAACTGCTAATCAAAGGAGTGCCATGAGCATTTTAGGTGAAATAATGCAAGTAAATGCAGGAAACATGCTTTTATTACTTGAATATTACAGAAGAAACAAATAACCATTAAAGACAAAAGGTGAAGACAAATAACATATTATGTCACTGAGAATACAGATTAGTTTAAGAAATAACAAAAAAATCAAGCTTTCTTTGTTTTGTTTTAAACAACAGTGAAAAAACAATTGTTTTAAATGGTAATCTGAAATGGTAATTTGTGTGGCATTGAGCCTCTTACTTTCCTGCGGTAGCTAACTTGTAGTGGAGGACAAGAGACTACAGCTCTTAGATTTCTGTGAAATTCAGAA
Organism: Pheucticus melanocephalus; assembly: GCA_013398405.1. Classification (NCBI taxonomy): domain Eukaryota; kingdom Metazoa; phylum Chordata; class Aves; order Passeriformes; family Cardinalidae; genus Pheucticus; species Pheucticus melanocephalus. The sequence goes on along the minus strand of VZSJ01002102.1, from coordinate 653,708 downwards.
GAGAGAGTCCTATTTCTCTGCATTTGAAAGTAAATATATGACAACCATGCAAAATATGTATCTATATTTTAAAACTCCTTTCAGCAGCATAGCAAAACTATGGTTTTATCTGCAAAAGCAAAACATTTGTCCACAAAACTAAATATGCTGAGACAGTAGTGACAAATGAGACCCAGTATTTGACATCTCAAGCAGGAAAAGAACTGTATTTAATGTGAAATAGAATTGCAAAGCACATGTGTGATCTTCCTCCCTTTTCTCTTGGTTTTAAGAAAAAACCCCTGCATATTGTAGAATAACATTAACTCACAATAGATGAAGGAGATACGATAAGAACACTATTTTCTCAAAATCACTCTAGTTCTTTACAGTCATTCTGGTGAATGAACCACAAAACTCAAGTTACATGATTGGTATTTTTTGCTTCTGGAAAAGAAGAAATGTCTAGGAATGTAGTTTTACTGGGTGCCTGATGAAAACAGTTACCATAAACCTTTGAGCAGTGTTCGTTTTGGACCTCAGCACCTCCCTGAGTGCCTTTACAGACTCATTTCCTGTCAAATTCTGGAATTATGTCATACTTAGACATATAATCTTGTTCTTAATTTGGAGTGATATGATTCTGGAGCTACTGGGTAAATCAGTGCACTCAGTATATCGGGTTTAGATCTTGGTATGTTTCCCAAGCAAGTAAAAGTAGAAGTTCCTTGGAACACAACCAAGATGAGGCATCGTGTCTCAGTGGAGAATGAGGTTCAGCCCCAGAAGTGTTATTTTTTCATCTAGGCAGAATACCTTCCTACTTTCAGTTGCAGAAACAAGTTAATCCATGCAGATAGAAAAAAATCTTTTAAGATTTCATTTTTAAACAAATATATATAATGAAGTGAACTATAGGGGTTTTTTTTCATGTACCATCTGAAATTCAAAGATCACCCTTACCATTTGTATGTCTGTAAATGCAAATGTAAATTATTACAGACATATTTAATTGTAAGGATAGAAAAACAAAATAAAAAGAGCTTGAATATCACAAAGATGCAGAAATAAGACACTGGGGATAAGAATCTTTTTATCCTGCTCAATAATTCATGTTCTCACTTTCTTGTACAAAAATATTTATTTTGAAGAAACGCTGACCAAAAAACCACCCAACTCTTTTTTTATTTCCCCACATAAAATAATAACTGCAAACCAAGGTAATTAAGTTTATTAAAATGCATAAGTGGAAATTCCCTTTTCCAGGGCATTTTCTAAGTTATACTTTAGTTCACTGAGTTTCAATATATACATCTGCATGGTACTCAGATATCAAACTGAAGGTTTTTAACTGTTAAAATCCTTGTTCATTATGTTTTAATTCATTAATTTATATGCTCTCCCTGACAGTGAAAAATTACTGTTTCTTTTTCCTCAAAGATGTAAGGGATTGTCAGTTCCTTTAATCTATGTTGGAAGAAGGACAAATCATAGACTAAATAGATGTAAAGCTGGGGCTTGGTTCTATGTTGCCTTCTGAATTATTTCTCTGGTTGCAACTTGTAAGGCAGAACTTAAATTTTAGGTTTTGTAGGCAAGAGCTCACTTCTCGGGTAGCATGCAGCCTGACTGTGCTTTCTCCCCCTTTGCAGTACTGGCAGCACAAACTGCGGGGATTCTCCAGTTTTGTGTTTGCTTGACCCTGTGCCTTAGGGAAAAGTGCAGGCTGTTGGCCCTGGCCTGATATTCTTTCTGCATACATGAGCTTGATACAAATAATTCTAACACTGCAGAGGGGCATATTGCTATAAAAAAAAAAAAAAATTGAAAAAAAAATTAAGGATATATGTGAAGTAACAGCAATTAAAAGTTACACAGGAGCCCCGTAAGACATCCAGCAATGACCTTTGGGAAATGTACGAGATCTCTTTGGGAATGCCAGCCACGCTGCCCACTGGCAGTAGTGTGTTAAAAAAGCAGAGATTGACAAGGGCACAGTGTTAGCCTGAGCTCCCAAGCATGCTTCTTCCAGCCCAAGTTTGTGCCTCAGATCATCATGAAGCCATGTTATTTTCTCAGCTTTTTAACAGTCCTTGCACTGTTCAGTTCTAGGGAGGTATAAACCACATAAGATTTTTGTGTCTTTATTTTTTGCCTTCAAGATCTTACAGCCAGAAGTTCCAAGTTCCACAGGTTAATTAAATGTGTGACCATGCAGTTATAAACAAAACCCAACAAAACAAACAAACAAAGAGCTAACGAAGAAACAAGTTAAACCAAAAAAACATGAACCAAACAACATAAATTAGGCAAAACCCACTACCATTGTTTTCTATCTGCATCCTTGTTTAATTTGGCCTTCCATAATTCTTGGAAAAGGCTGTTAATTACTGTTTTCCTTTTTGTCTCTCTTCATTTTTTAAATAATATATAGGTGTTCATCTTCCTGTAAACTGTCTCTTTTCTAGACTGAAGAATTCTACTTTTAAGTCATACCAATTTCTTTTCTCTGGACTTTTCCCAGCTACTCCATAAATTTACTGAGGTGAAAAGCAACTGTATACAGTGTTCAAGACATCAGTGCATGATGCATTTCACTGACAGCATAACAATGCATTCCACTTTTCTCTTTTCCTTATTATTTCTTCAGTTCAATTCCTTTTTTTTTTCATTGTTCCTGAGCTTTGAACCAAAGCAGTGAAAACCACTCCTGAGAAAGCATAGCATTATTTTGTATGTGAAGTTCAGAATTTTTTTTCCATATATATCACTATCTTTTTACAGCTGTTTCTAACTGCCATTTTATGGTATAATTGTTCAGTCTTTTTTCCTCCCTGAAATTATGCACATTTGGCTCCTTCCTTGCAATCCTCAATAACCTTGTATTGTGAAACTTGGTTCTTCACCTTCTCAGACAAGTTGTGGATATACTAAACAAACCAACAACTAGAACAAATCTGAGGTATTCTCTGCTGAAAACTGCTCATTCTTTTTACTGCTTTTTTTTCACTTTGAATTCATTCTTATAGAGCCTTCCCTATTATCTAAAGCTGCAAGAGGAACCTTCTTGAATATGTCATAAATAGACAAGTGGATTTTTCTTTTCCCTATGCTATTTCAGTCAAGAGATCTTGATGTTCTGTTTTCCTGATGAACCTCAAAGAAAACCTGTGTTGAGACCAGTAGAGTAGAAGTATTTTCCTCTGTGATTGTGCCTGATGCCAATGAAATGTGTACAGAGCAAAACCACTGCAGATTTAGTTACTCCTAAAATAACACCCTTTATTTCTGAGATATTCACCCATTTGCAAGGCCTGTGGCAGTACAGACTGTATATGGTTTCTTGCATTGTAGTCTTTAACAATTTCACTTAGAACTCCAGTCAGGAAGTGACAAGTGTAGCCCATTTGTCCCTAGTCATTATATATCATAAGACATGCCAGAATGCTGACCAAATGATATGTGTTCTACTTAATGTATTACATTTTTTACTTAAAAGTAAAGAGATTTATTAATAAAATTATTTTGGCAGTGTCTGAAGTTGAATTCCTTCTCATTCACTTATTCATTCTGTGCATTCATTTGTGCATACTTAAGATTTGCAGCTAAAGGATGAACCTAGATTTTTCCCCCTTTTTACACTGTGCTGTATCCACTGTGTAATGGAATGAATCCAGCATGTGAAAAACATAAGTAATACTATCTTTTTCAGTAATTGTATCCCTGTGATTATATGGTTCTCTCTTTAAGGATGGCTGGGGAAATTTATTCTAAACACCACTAACAAAACAAGTTCTTTTTTTTTCTTGGTCAGAGTTGAAAAGGGACAACTTTTTTGTGAAATTGATTTGCAGTACTCTGAAAGCCATTATCCCTATCCCAATGGCAATTACTTTTGATTATGAAGTGTATGTATGCTTTAATAAGAGCTGCTTTTTGAAATCAGCTCCACCTTAGACCTAATATAGGAATGAAGCTGTAATGCCAAGTTTATGATATCTTAGTGGGTTGCTATGGAAGTGATATTAGCAATATTAGAAATCCAGCACTGTGGGCTGTGAGGCAATAGGATGTGATAGAAACCATAAGCATGGATGCAGTAGAAGAAGATTTAATTTCAATATATTCAATTCTTTGGAAAAAATATGAGAGAAAAAGAAGGCAATATATCAGAATAAGTAAGTATTTTTGATAGTGAAGTGTATCTTGATCAGGATGTCTAGAATGTAAGAATATAAAGTTCTTAATTGTCAAAAAAATGGTTTTAGCAAAATAAATTCAAATGTTAAAATTGCTGCACATGAATTAATATTATTTTTAAGAAAAAAGAAAGTGGTTTTATGGTTTGCCCTTTTGATCATAGGCTTCTTTTCCTTTCATGTTTGCTTACTGTTTTTTTAGTTTCTTTTTTTTTTTTTCTTTTTGAATCTGCAATGGGAAGCAGATGGTAGCAACCTAGTTCTGTTTCTTTTTAGCTGTGATTATTTCCAGTGACAGTTAAGGTTGTCTTGGGCCCTTGTATAGTAAGCCTGTTGATACGAGTGATTATTGAATAGCTCTCTAATACGTATTTATGTGTAATTTAAGATACAAAATGATCAGTGGAAGTTTTGTTACCATGTGCTTAGATGCACGGAAAGATGAAAGACTGAAGAGTGGATCAATAAAGTCATTACTAGATGGAATACGTTATGAGAACACATTGGTGATGTACGATTAAGCTGAAGAACAAAAATCATATACAATGACTGCTTCCAGCTTTTGACAGGAAACATGAGCCTTTAGGCATAAATGACTGTGAATGGCAAAATGCAGCTGCTGCCTTCATTTGAATAGCCTAAGGAAGACAGGAGAGCAATCAAAACATGCCCCAGCTATAAGCAATCATTTCAGAGCTTTAGCTGACTTAAAAAGCAATAGCAAGTTAGACTCTGAAGAGTACTAGACAGGATCCTGTGATGTGGCACTGCCAAACCCTTTGGAGGAGATACAGTGAATAAAGGAATATTCATGAGAAAAGGAATGTTCCATAGAGAATTAAGCAGCTGCACATCCCACAGTCTCTGCATGAAGCATCACATACGTTCCAGTTTCTGCAGCTGCCCTTCAACCTCCCTTCAGCTGCTGAAACTCTCGTCTTTGCCTCCCCCTTTCTGATCCTAACGAGTGCTCTGCAGCAGCAGCTCAGGACTCTCTGGATGTTCTTCTGCAGCTGGATACTAAAATCCATTCTCAGCTGCACTGTTTTACATTTACTGCCCCGTTATTTCTTCTTTTAAATTTTATTTTGCTAAGAACTTTAAAAGTGAGAATATACCAGCTGCCCTGAGAATGCACTTGAGCTGCGGGGCTGCCCACAGTAACTATCACAAATTTCTGTTGTGAGTACATTTATCTACAGCAGTGGCTTCAGGAGGAAAGAAATCCCAGGTAAGGTGCAAACCAGAGGTGTCATATTTCAGGTAAGGTGTAAACCAACTGCACAGCGCAGTTCCAAGATTTTTAAGAGCCTTAGACACAACAATAGCACAGGTAGAACCATATTAAGAACATGCCCTCCCAGCTAAAATCCCATTTTTATTTTTCTTTTAGTTCTAGGCAGGCTTGATCAGCAAAAGGAGGAAGGGCAGTATCATGCTGCCTGGTACATTTTGCAGGTATATGTGTAGCTATCTTTAATCTTACTGATATCAATTCAATCTTACTGATATCAAATGCAGCATTTTGGGGGAAAGTAAAACTGATAAAACAATGCAAAATATGAAAACAAATGTATCTGTATTATCAGAGGAGAATATTTTGTTGACCTAGGTCTAGATTTTGCTGTGTTATATAGTTCTATTTCTCTTCATCCACCATTCTTCCTTTTATTGCATTCCATAACTGCCAGAAACAAATGAAATCCAAAAGTTCTGTAGAGAAAAACAAGTTAAGCACCCCCAGCTGTTTGCAACAGCATAAACTGCTGCTTCATTAATTCCAATATGTATGTGCAAAGGCCTCCAGCACAGCCTTGCTCCAGCAACTGCTAGGATACAGAATTATTGTTTATAATAAATCACTGTAAGCCAATTGGAGCTCTGGGTACCCTGGTGCTATGACACATGCTGCATTTGTGAGAATGGCTTTTCCAAATGTTAAAAAACTATGGGAAAACATTTTGTTGTCTTTGCTGAACTTACTTCTGACTATTGTCAACTTAACATTATTCTTTTAAAAAAGGGGAAGAAAATATTTGATTGCCAGTGTAAAGAAAAAGAGCTTAAGTAGCTCATAGAAGAGTAATAATGCTGTATGGCTTTGCTTACACAGAGAAAAGTTTAACCCAAGAGCCATATTAATTTGAGAAATGTTAAACCCTTCCTGTGCCACCATTCTTTTGTTTGTTGCTTCCTGCAAGTGAGTATTCCATGAAGGTGAGACAAAAATAGCCCTGTCCAGAAGAAATTGATAAACTGAGGCTGAAGATATCATGAGTTGCTGTGGAGAATAAGGAGTTGCCCAAGGAGAATAAACAAATAATTATCTTCTTGATAATGGGTAGTCTTCTTGAAAGGTCTGGTCATATGGAGACATTTAATAGAGCATTTTATAATGGTTAAGGGAGAACTCTGCTTAAAAGTTGTCAAAACAATTTGGCCAATGGCTGTATCATATGTGGAGATCACAAGTGAGGGTTTTTTCAGATGAATCCAGAGCCTCACATAAATGTAGGAAATACACTAATTCTAATTAGTTTGGATTCTCTTGGGCTGAATTGAAGTCTGGTTTATAAACTAGGCCTCATTTTTAATTAAGTAAATACACTTGCAATCTTTTGCACTATTTATATATGCCAATTTAGATAGCGCTAATTAATTTTTTTTATTGGAAGGTGTGAAAGTCTGAAAGGCTTGTTTTGTTTATTTTGGTTTTAAAAGAAAGCTAAAATCCACTTCTATTTGTTTACTTACTCCTCTCTGCTGTCAGGATCTAAGTTAAACCAATTCTAGTCCCTTTGGCTAAAGTGAGAAAAATTAAGTTGGAATTTGCAATTGGCTTTGATATTGGTGTTTAGCAGCATGTTTTCACTGCACAATTAACTAGACACCCTACTTGAGTACACACCTCAATCTTATCTATGCAAAGGAGCTAGGTTAATAGGCTCACATACTTAGAGGGCAATACAAGCAAGTGTCTAAAACTGTTTTCCAGCTGAAACCCTCTGGTGTGGTTTCAGATCATGTCAATAAGGAGACAAGAGCCATCCAGTGCCAGTACAGGTGTCAGATTGGCTGTCAATCACTTCTATACACTGTGCAGTGAGAAGCCATGGCATATCATGCAAGTGAACACAATGAGACATTGGAGATTACTGGTGTGCATGGTACACTAATAATGTGAGGCTGGGAGATAAAAAATTAATGTTGTTTGGAACTAAACAAACCTGCCCTTGTGGGGTTACTACTAAAGAGCATTCCAAACCATGCTCATGTCTTAAAACCCTACAAAACTGTCCATACATAAAATCTGAGTTTTTGTCCAGTGAAATGACAATTTCTACGTATGAGAGGAATTCACATTGTTAACATTTGCCTGAAGATACAAATCTTAGTAAATGCAGTCTATTAATTAAATAGACACAGATGTGATTTGGGAAGAAACACAAAATAAGGCTGCAAAAGTATGTCTTAATGAAAGCAAAATTTGAGTTAAATATCAAAACTGTTGAGTGACTTGAAATCAATTATACAATTGCCTTTGGAATCTGAATATATCCAAAAGAGTTTGTCCTTTCAAGTGAAAATAAATTAGATTCCTACATAAATGATACATCATTTTATAAAGGGTGTACCTTGGACTGTAAATGTAACGTGTTAAAGGAAATCTGTCAAAATTAGAACTATAGCATAACAGTGCTAGGATCAGGAAGTAGTAATTATGCAGTTTATTTGGCAGTTCACTGCTTCGCAGAGAGCCAGAGCAGGTATCTACTGATTAACCAAATTTTTGGGGGTAATTAATCTGAAAAAGAGAGCAAACTTTAAAGAACATGGAAATTATCCACATTGGGAGAAAAAAGACCAAGCCAGTGTTAGTTCAAAATCCTTGTAATTACAAGTTAGTGCCTGGCACTGTGAATCTGGAAACTTCAGTAAAATTTGTCTCCTCTCAATTTAACATGAGCTTTGCCATAGTTTGAGATTAACCTTTAATTCAGTGGCTGTTCCACAGCTGACCATGTATGACCTTGTTTTACTTCTGTGAACTCATGAAATTCCCTATCTGTAAAGCAGATGTCATTTTTCTGCTTAAAATGGATGTTCTGAGACTTAATTAAGTGTTCTTTGCTTATAAAGAGATTCTTCTATCAACAAAGCCTATAAGAAGTCAAAGCTGATAAAAATCTTTGTGAGTATTACAAGAGAAAAGGCACAGGCTTAGCTAAATTTTGGATATGCAGTAAATTACAAGTCATGCCTTCCCAGAATTGTTTTGATAGTTTAAAAAAAATTTCTTGAGGGATGTAGTGAGAATATAGGAAAATGTCTTCTGTGCTTGTGTGGGAAAGCTTTCTTTATCTTGGTAAGGTTTTATTTCAGTGTTGTAAGCAGACTGGAGTGAGTGTGTTTTTCCTGAGTATTGTTAAATACTGGCACAGGATAGAATCTCATAATAGAATTGTGTTTATTGTTGCTATTATTATTATTAGTTTAGCTCTAATTATTTTCATTATACTGTTTTGATTGTATATTAATAAGTGAAAGGATACTTCATTTGCATTTTTACTTTTGTAGCCATTACCATAATTTCTATACATATGCAATATGGGTTTATACATTTGATTTAAACTATCTAAAAATTGCTCAGAACATGAAATTTGTTGATTGCTTTTACAATATTTATACCAAAACATTTTTTTTAGTAGAATTGAAAAGGTCAAGTTTATTTTATCACATCCTACCTAACAAGGACTGAATTTGAGTTAGCACATCATTGCATGAAAATGTAAATGTCTATTTTGCATATAATTTTAACAGTTAAAAGTAAGTTAGTATACAACTACAAACATTATTGTGTGACAGTGAGTCACATTCTCATGTGAATTAGATTGTGTGGCCACGGCACTTTGAAAATACCTCAGTAATCCAAAACAAAATTCTACTTTACATTTCCAAGTGTTCTGTAATACACTTTCCCTATAAACCCAAAATGTTTTATAAAAGCTATTCTGAATCATAGCTGTAATTTAGTCTTAGCACTGGCCAGGTAAATATGACCTCAAGGTACTGATCTACATTGAATTTTGTGCCATGAGTGCAGAAGACAGCTTCCTGATTCATTAGTCTTACTTTTTGTACTCTTTTTTTTTCTAGCAATGCTTTTAAACTCATTCACAAAAATCTATGTGTTTTTATTTTTCCTGTATTCTGGTATTTGAGATATACATCAAATAGAACCCAGGATATTGTGGGATGTATGTTACGTCTTACATCTCTCATTAGATTGTGTCATTACTGTGCATCTATTACAAACACTCTGCTTATTCAGAGTTTGGGCTCTCTGCACCACACAGGCTGACCACATCGCCATCCCAGGCACAGCCCACCCACCTCCTTCAACACTCACTCTCTCTCTGATACAGCACTTTATGTTAACCTTGCCTGATATTGCATCGTTCTGACAATGACTTTTTGTCATCATCCTGCTTGGAAGGATCTTTCCTGAGCTGAAACTCTGTGATGCACATATGTGATGTATCTGTACAAAAATGATAGCTTTCCTTTCCCATCTCTCCTTCTCTCCTACATTGCAGCAGATTTTATGAACTCCCCTTTGATAGTGGCTCTTGTCCTCTGGAATCCAAATCCAAATATGAGGAAAATATATATATGATTTTTTTTGTTGTTATTTTGTTATTTGGGGTTTTTTTCCCCTCCCTTTCAAGTGTCCTGTACTTTTAGGAGAATATTTAATGCACAGGCTTGAATGGTCTAACAAAGCAGCATCAAGGTCATCATCACCATAAGGGTAATATTTGTATATTAATTTAAATTACTTTAATTCAATGCTGAAGTCATACAGGATGTCAGCTGGAAGACATTCTTCTCCCTTTTCTTCCTCAACCAATAGCATTTGTTAGTATGATTCTGCAATGAATTGGAAATTGTTTACCTATCAGGTCAAGCTGGGTTTATATTAAAACTATTTCTCAGCAGAGAGAATGATTTTCATTTGAATTTAATTTTTTACATTTAGTTAGTGACAGTTTAATTCTTGTTACCTCGTGCTTTCTTTTCTACTACATAACATAATTCTATGGAATGCATAATTAACTGCATCAATTTAATGTAAGCCTTAACTGAGTTTTAAAGCTGAGTAGTGTTTTTTAGTTACAGGAGTCTCTTTAAGCGAGCTGTTAAATACTACACTGGGCTTAGTTAGAATGCTGTACTAGCTAAATGTAGAGTATGATCATTTCTGTCAGTATTTCCAATTTTTCTATTTAACTTGGAAACTTGCATGTCTTTCAAAGCAGGTGGAAGTTGTTTACATTACTAAGAAATGTATGTTATCAATCTAGAGGAAAATATGAAGAATTTTGTTGATCTGTGTGTTTTTGACCTTGGCTTAAGTAGGAAATTTGTATTCGTTATATTTAGGAAAGCTGATAAGTTGATTGGAAGACTTAGACCTTATAATTTAGCCTATATCATGACTTTAACAGTTAGGCCATGATTCTAATAAAAAAATTGCCACTTTGGAGTTTATATCTATTTTCATCACCCAGAACATCTTATCTGTCAATATCTGGTTAGAGGTCCTTGCTGCTTGAGACAGCTTTTCTGCGTCTGGCAGACAATCTGAGGCTCTGAGACCATCAACTGAGGATTCATCTGTAGGAGTGGGGGGGCTAAAAATAAAAAAGGCTAGAAAGAGCTAGGAGATAATTTTTGATTACACTTCGACCTATGACTATTGCCTTGAGCCCAATAGAAAGGCTGAATCTTTCTGTCTTATCACTGCACAGACAGAATACTCCTGTATTGATTTTAAAGTTCAAATAAGTTTCAGCTTGATTATTTCTTCATAACATCTCATCTGAGTCTAAGGAAAACTTTAGTATTGTTTTTTCCTTTCAGTCTCAATTTTTTCTCATTTTACTTTTCAATGCACTAAATATAAGTTGTTGGACTAGCACAGGCCTTTGATCCCTCTGTCCACAGTGCTACCCAGACCAAGAGAGCTTTCTGTCCAAGCACCTTCTCTGAGGTGATTGCTTCATTACAATATGGTAACTTTCTTGAAGATTAAACAGAAACTAAATTTTCCAAGTAAGATATATGTAAAATCAGAAAGAGAGAAACTGGTTGTTGTTTAAGATCCTGAAATGTCTTTCACACCTACTTGCTACAGTGACAAGTGTTTGTCTTATCCACTCATAAATATGTCTTTTGGGGAAAATTTAATTATAGTTCTTGGTACTTGTAGGAAGAAAAATACTGCATTTAATATTTACAAATATTCACTTTAGTTCCCAAGTCTGTATTTGTAAGTAAGTAGTGCAAGCATATTTTCCTGACATAGCAATTTTGAATGCAGAATATCAGGCATTTATTTTGATATTTACCATAAATATGGGAATGGATTTCTACCTTTAGTTCTACAAGTAATTTTTAATCTAAATGCATAGTGTGCATGTATTGTTTACTCTTCCTAGAAGGATAACTGTGTGTTCTTCCTTGTACTGACAGATGTGGATACTGGATAAGATAAATTCTGAGCCCAAGAGGCAGAAATTTATTAGCAGACTATACAAAAGGTATGGCACATATTTTATAATTTTATACTCATATCTACTATGTTGAAATTTGATAGTGCTCTAGGTTTGAAGATAGATTTAATGTCAGAAAGAGAAGTGCTGGTGAAAAGCAAGGTGAAACTGTGCTATGCCTGGGTGTATCTAGCCTAGACAGAGTCCAGGGTTTTATCTCAGGTCAGAGTGAAAAGCCAAATAAGCCAGGGACACCAGTGAGTATCTGAAATTTCAAGATATCCAAAGATGTAGTATCAAACTTATTCAAGCCAAGCAGATGTGAAAACAGGAAATACAACCACTAAAAATTTGCCAGAATTTTTACAAAGAACTCATCTCTCTTGACATTCAAATTAATAATTTGATCTAATATGTAGATAGCTGGAACCCAATATGGGACTCAAAGGGGTTATTCCTTAGTTTAGCTGTAAGGTCAGAACAATGATAGGGACCCTTAGTAATAGATGTCCGAACAAATGTACCTCAGAGACACTCACAATTATTAGATAACTCATATCTAATTAAGCTCACCATTGGCTTTCTGAACTAATGACCTGATTAAATTTGACTTGCAGCCTAGCCAATTATGTGTTTTCCTTTTATGCATCCTTTTTTGAAGGAAATTCGCAGTATGAGCACAGAGTAGTGGTTTGCTCACATCACATAAATGCCATCGTCTACCTCAACTGGAATGTTTCCTAATCATTCTTGTGACATGTAACACTCTGCTACTTCCAGTACGCTGAAATTTCTTTATGGAGCTGTGTTTGGATTAATATGCTTTATCAAAAGCCTTTGAAAATAATTAAAAGCTTGTATTTTGTTTTACAAGAATGGGCAAGAATTGTTGATTTTAACCAAACTTCATGTTGAATCTGCAGGTTTTTTAAGTTTTGAAGCTCAAACAGTGAAAAAAATGATCCTGCTCAGAGTCTCAGTTTCAAAAACTGCCAGCTAAAGATTAACAGGTAACTTTATGGTTAACTCAGCAAGCTGAGTCATGAAATAACATTTAATGGCAGTATTTCCCAATTCCCTGAAAATAAGGCATCTTGGGTATCGTGATGGTAATTTTGAGTATATCAAGAAGAGAAAGTAAAAGCAACAGGAAAAACAAAATTTAGCCTTTCTTTTGAAGGAAAGAAAAGCTGTTTATACATATGCACAAAATTTTCTCTGAGACCAGACTGGAAAGATGAGCATAATTATTATTGAGGAAAAAAATATTTAATTCATTTTCATTACTGTAGGAATGAAAACATCATTTCAAGTAACATGTTGAATCTGATTCATATTGAATCTGATGCATGTTGAACTTCTGTGACCACAACTATAAGCAAAATTAGGTAACAAAGTAACAAAATTAACTAAGTTTTTGTATTTGCATTGGTCTTTTATACTATGCTTAAATGTGAGTGAGTGAGAAGCAATTGAATAAAGACTAAAACTTTTCCAGATATTATTCTGGAGAATAGATAGAAGAAAAGTCAATTTTCCTTCTATATACTAGAAAATCCTAGAAGTGAGTTGAATAGTTTTGGGGGTTTTTTTCTCCTGTCTTTTGATTATTCCATTGATGTATTAATTATGAACTTCAAGAAGGAAATAATATATAGGTTGTTAATCATTCAGTACAACTTCACATTATACTAATGCTCAGGGCACTTTGTTATTTTCTTTTTTTTAATTTGCTTTACTTGGAGAGATTCAAAGACTTAAAGCAGGATTGCTGTCAACAGATGACGCTGTCAATTCCAATTTTGCTTTTCTGTACTACCATTTGCATTATACCAACCTATTTCAATTCCAAAATTTCCAACACTGCCTTGTGTTGCTTTTCCACAGCAGACATCTCTGCTTTGTTATAAAAATATTTACTTTTAGATCTCCTTGCAAGATGATAAGGTGACATGCTGTCATATTCTGTCATACATGGAGACGAAGGTCAAAGTGCCACTCAGCTTGGGTGACAAACTGAGCCACCCCTGACCTGCTTTCCAGAGTACTTAGTATTCCAAACAGCTCCCTGGTACAGTGGCTCTAAGCAAAGCCCCTGCTGACTTTCTGCTGTAGCATTTACCACTCAGTAGGTTTGCATATTGGGTCCATAGGTCAGAAATCAGGTGGTCACTAATTATTTGACCTTAATAATGGCTATCCAAGAGAAATGTATTTCAAGTGACTTGCTCATTGATACATAGCACTTCAGTAGCTAAGGAAAGAATATTATTTCATTCTACAGGTTTTCATTTTGCTGTCTTAATTGTGAGTGTGGTTTTGTGATGTTGCTATGACCCCAACTTTGTTCTAGGGAAGCTGAAATTGGGGAGGAAAGGAAAAAGGAAGAACTGAGCCTGAGATTGGCTCCTATTGTCAATGTTAACAAGCAGACTTGGATCACACATGACCCCCAGATGCTGCTAAGAAAATATCTTATGGCCTCTGTCTGAACCATTCATAGTACAAATGTAATTTATCAGTTACAGTAAAGCTGTCTTTTATAAGCATGTAAACACTTTTTTAAACATGTTTTTAAAAGCAGACAATTTGGACAAACTTCCACAGGCATAGCCAGCTCATGATTTCTATGAGAACAGTCCCTATTATATTTTAAATGCATACTTTGAAAGCACAGTTTTTCCAGTTGATAGTTGATGAGAATCTATCATCAATAAGAATTTATTTTAATATTAGGGAAAACCAATTTTCTCTAAATTGTTTTTTGCTAAAATCAAGGTTAAAAAAATTCAAGTAATGTTACATGGAAAATTTAATCTTTAATGGTTCTGTTTTGTCAAAATTATAGATAATCGAAATCATTACCTTAAAACATTAATTTGTAAACACCTACATTGGTACAGTTATGCTTTTAATATCTAATGACAGAAATTTAATAAGGAGGTTTTTTGTATCTCTCCTCTTTCAACAAAGTACACTGTTCTCTGAAACCCTGAAGTGAACTGAAACTATCACTAGTTTTAAATGGGCTTTAAACACAGCCTATATTGGAGCCACAATATAATAAAATTTCTCATCACAACAGGCATTTTTTAACCCCTGTATGTTACACTTTGAAAGAACCTGGCTGAAAGTGCATTAGTAATTTCTTCCTTTTATTCAAAGGCATTCTGTCCACCAGTTCAGGTTTTTGATGCAGTTTTTATAATATTATTAAATCAATTGGCCAGTCAACTCTCTTTATATATGTCTCAGCAGATGGGTTGTTGGAGGTCTCACCTCACAAATTCTCATCTCATATTTCTATTTGTTTAAAACTTTGATCATTCATGTAAGATCTTCACTGTTCCTCTTACTGAAGATTTGATACATGCATATATACATATTTTTGTGTGTATACACCCCTATATATATGTATATATGAGGCACACACACAAATAGAGAGAGGGAACCCAGGTATTCAGGGTTTGAATTTTGTGTTCAAGAAAAAAACTGTCACTGCGTTGTATCTGCTCATAGCTAACCAGACTGGAAGCTTTTAACTTCACTATTCCTGTGTGCAGAGATATATTGACAGAACTGTGGGAGGCTTTTACATCGCTGAATAAATCTGGTTTAATTTAAAGGGAAAGGAGCATGTCAATTATATGACAGACTGATAGGACACATTAAGGAAATGTCCATCAGGTATGCTTAGACACTTAGCTTCCAAGGAGAAGTTGCAGCTAGGAATGCAGTACTTTGATGATTATTTTAGTCAGCTTTTAAAAAATCATATTCTGATGCTGTTATGCTTTTGGAAGACTCTTTGTTAATCTCATATTATATTTTTGTATCTTGGTAATTAAATCCCTTAAGTTTCCAGAAATGTGCAAAGGCTTTTTTTTTTAATTTAAA
The DNA here is from genome assembly GCA_013398405.1 of Pheucticus melanocephalus. Lineage (NCBI taxonomy): Eukaryota > Metazoa > Chordata > Aves > Passeriformes > Cardinalidae > Pheucticus > Pheucticus melanocephalus. Next base: position 638,077 of record VZSJ01002102.1, on the reverse strand, counting down.
GTTCCATAAGTATTTTTGTCTTTTATTTAATGGTGAAAAATTCCAAGGAAAGTGTATTATTCGTTACCAAACTCTACCATGTGTCATTATCTACCTGTGTTTCTTTTGCACAGTAGATGTTCATAGAGTCTAGTGAGACTCTTGAAGCTTTAAGTCTCTGCATTGCATGCAATGCTGTCTTCTTTTAATATTTGCAGGAAAATGCCAAGATGATTCCTCAGACTCAAAGGCAACTTTTCTTACTTGCTTAAAATTAAAGGTAGGAATTTTAAAAACATCTCCTTTTCTCCTTTGTGTAGGACAAAAGACTTTTGGAAAACTCAGAAATTTGGACATTTCTAGAAATTACTTGCTATGTTTATTTAAAATAAAGCTATAAACTACAATTAAGGGTTCTCAAGTTTTTGTCTGGACCTAAAACCTAGAAAATATTAAATTATTCTGAATGTCAAAGAGCTGAAATATAGATACAGAAATAAAATTAACATCTGTAGAGCTTCACTTTTACTGTTCACTTTTTATGTTCATTTTAAAGGAGAAATAATTATCTCCTTATCTTTTAAAACTGATGAAACCATAAATGCTCTGCATTACACTGATGCACAGGAGATTCTGATCTATTGAGCAAGTGGACCCATTCCTATTTTTAGTTTAAAAGCTTGATCATCTAACAGAATGTGAATAAATGATAAAGTAGATCAGTCCAGCTGGGCTTCGGTTATTTTCCATTCATTGCTGTATATAGACTGCATTTCCTGGGGGTACAGGTTCAACTTCCTCATCTGTGAACAAGAGAATCTTATTTCAAAAATGTCCTGAAGAATTATTCTTAACATGTTACTTCAGAAGTGGGAACTTGTGCTGAAATAGATCACTGTGTAGATTATACTGCTATGGTGTAGACAAAGATAGCACTTTAGTCTTATGTCAATGTTCAGGTTCAGGAACAGCTTTCTGCTGAACCTAGAGCTGAACTAATGTCACCCAGATGAGTCATGCATCTCATGAGAGAATTGGACGCTTCACAGGAAACATAAATAGAAATTGTTTGGAAAATGCAGTGTTAATTAATTTCATCTTGCTGGAAAGAAAAACATTTTTCTGACATATTGATCCAATTGAGAGCCACTAGCTGGCTATTGAGGGCTCCCTGTTTTTATATCTTAGCAGTTAGCAACAAAAAGGAGTATGTGAATTTTATATGTGAAAAAATATATAATTGGAAAATCATACAATGTAAAGTACCTAGAAAAAGGAATCATTTAGTCAGAAACACTCCTAAATGTGGTAATGACTTTACAAGTAAATGGCTTTGTAGTTTCATGTACAAAAGATTTTTTCCTGGTTATTTTAATGAAGTCTTCTTTAATATGTTTTAACGCTCACTCTCAGTTTGACCAAGTCTTCTTTGCTGTAGGTAGTTGGCACTAAAGTAAAAATAAGTAATGTTGAGAGGGTTTTTTAATATGTCTGGTTTTAATTCCCATCTCTAAAAATTTTCTTTTAAGTTTGGATACTTGACCTTTAGAATGGTATTTTTCTTTCATTCTGTATTAAGTCTAATACCAGGTAATGCATTCTAAACAAAATCAATGGATCACAGAAAGAGTTGCATGGTAGGACTGCTCAAGAAGCATTTGTATTTTGTTCTGAGATGTGTAGATAAATATTCTGTAAGTTTGGAGAAAGGCATCTTTATTAAGTACTATTTTTGTGCTAGTGAGATGGAGGTCATTCCATAAAACATCCTTGTTGCATTCATCAGTCCTTAGTTGCTCTTACAGAAAATGTGAAGTTTCTGTTCTCTAAAGTGCTTTAAAGACAGTATGAGCAGAACCTTTTTCAACATGTGCCAGTGCAAATTCAAGGAATCAGTGGTAACATTTTTGCATTTGAAAGTAGCACAGCTGCCATTCTGGTGTTGTGGTTGAAAGATGACAAAAATGACAAAAGGTGTACAGTAGGAATAGATCAATGGCTAATATTTTTTTATACATGAGCTTCACTGTTTTCTTTGCTCTGGTTAATCTGCTCTGTGCCATTCTTGGCTCTTTTTTTTTTTTTCTTCTTTTTTTTTTTTTAGCTCAGTTAGCCTTCTTACTATTTTATAATCAAAATCCACTCTTTCCTCTTCTCAGTTCATGTCCTTGTGGGCAATTTGTCCCTTCTTTGTATCTAAAATGTGAATACTTGATAAGTCATCCTCTATGCTTATCTCTCACTGCTCAACTCTGGGGGTTTTGCCTTCATCTCTTGTAGAATTAAATTCAAACCCTTTGCCACATTTTTAACAATGGGTCTTGCCTCATGTATTTAAACTAATAAATGCCTCTTGTCCTTTATCTCCCTTGCTTCACCTTACTGGTTTGTTTTTCATTGCTACTCTTCTTGCTTCCTGTCACATGAATAGCAGTTCTGTTATATCCTCTTATTGCAAATTCTTTCTAAAAAATTCCTTTGAGAAAATTCTTTACTCCTTTTGTATCCAAAAACTCCAGTTCTTATATATCTGGAGCAATGGCTTCTGAAAGTCTGTAGAGGATAATATTCCTTAGAATTAATGGTATTGATAAATTAGCATGGAAAAAGGAAGAGTAAGTGATGTGACACAAGACTGACTGGACTGGTGACATGGGTTAAGATTCTCTGACCTGGCTTTGGCTGTTTTCCCTGACCTGCTACATTAGTTTTACAGCTTCAGTTGTTTTAGATGGAATGGTTTACAAAACATAGAACATCAGCTGCCAGAAAAATGACAGAGAGAAATGACTAATGTCCTTTTATAGTAGGGAGGTTTGCTTTCTTTTTTTTTTTACCTCTCTGTCTCAGGCATGAATAATTCTATTCTATATTAAATGAATATGTAGTAGGTCTCCAGATTTTCGTCACTAATGAAGACTAAGAATAAAAAGCTCTGATCTGAAACAAAGCCCAAATGATCCTCCCTACCAAAAGAGATATTAAAGGAAACAGGAGAAATCTAATAAATGAAATCCCTCCCATATTCACCCTTGAAATGATTGGTCTTAGATATGATGTGCACTGCAAATCATCAGTATTTGTGCCAGAGTAAATTGAATTAATAGTGCCTAAAAGTGAATTATGTCATGGCACAGATTTTGGTTTTTTCTACTGCAATCTTCTTAAAAGAGAAAATGAAAATGTATGAACTTTCTGTCGTGAATTATTTTCTTATTTTTAGTATTTTATTTCACTAGGCCATCATTGTGCACATCATTTCTGATGGATAAAATATTCTTGCAGCAGCTGTATTTATAGTTAAACTTTTTCTACTTTTGATGTATAAATTATTACAAACAATTACGTGGTGGAACAACTTAATTAGACATCATTTCCCTTTCTGGTATATTGCACTAAAAAGCCTCTTTAAATATATACATTTAACATATTATAAAATAAAATAGTAGGGTGGGAAAATCGAGTTGGGATGAAATTGCTGACAGGATTCTTTTTAGTTTTGACAGTGGAGGCTTCTTGGAGAGTGGTGGTAAGATGCAGTTTATGAAGTAAAAGTTCTGTTTTCAGTTTGTATTAAAAGAAGTTTATCAAATATCAAATTGCAAATATGATTGAGAGAGTATTAAAATCTGAGATTTTAATTTTTTTGGGAATTGTAAATATTGCTGTTAGTTTTAACCTTAAAAATTCAGTTATCAAAGTCAATTGCTGAGCAAACACCAAAATTTCCAATTGAAACTTCGGTGTGGCTATGCGTCATAATTAAGCAGAATTTTTTTATAATCTTAATTCCACTGCTTACAATGGGATCACTCCTTCCCAGAAAATCAGTATTTTCTTTCATGTTCCACAAAGATCTGACCTTTAGAAACCACGAAAATAACTTAGTAAGTAGAGAGACTCTGTGGCAAGACAGGACACTAGCCTAAACCTCAGAGATGAACAGGGAACACCTGGGATGCATTGCCTAAAAGATGCTCCAATAGCTCAAGGGAATGCACAAATTAATATTCTGTGATTGTTATATGCAGTGCAGATCCCCAGGCTATGAATGTGGTGGATTTGTACTGGGGTGGTTCCACATTTTCCTGTTTATACTCTTTTTTCCCCCTTGGATGTCAAGTTGTTCTTAAGAGAGAAACAAAGCAAGTAGAGCTATCCAGCTCACTTTCCATTAGGAATTCCTCTGGAAGACTGGTAGAAAAGATAAAATCAATTCAGCTCTTTGACCATCTCACCCAGAAAAACCTTGTGCGTTCTTTTCCACTGTTGTTTGTCCTTATTTCCCTTTCCTGTTTCATGTACAACATTAAGCGTAAATCTGCCTGAGTCCTGTCCTGAAACTCAAAACCTCCAGGTTCTCAGACACAGAAATATCAACCACAAGGACAAGTGAGTCCTCTAAAAACCAACTTTATTATGATTTCAGGTGGAAATAAATGTGACTTTTTTCCCTTTGTGTAGAACAGATTCTGCTTGCCACAGCCTTGTTAGTATTCAAAAAAACCAGTCAAATTTCAAGGTTCAGTAAAGAAGTTGCTTCAGCAAACACTAAAAATTCCTTTAGAATGAAATTTTTTCTCTCAACTGAAATTCCATTTCTAAGATTTTTGTCCAAAGTTTTCTACAGATATTTCCAGTCTCTGAAGTATTTAAAGCAGAACAGGACATTTGAAATAACTGGAATATTTTTACTACTATTCTTTTTATTTTCAATCTTTCATGAAAAGCAAAAGTCCTTTCTTTGAAATGGTTAGCAGAGGAAAAATGCATGTTACTGGGGTCTTCGTCACCGTGCACTTACAGGTGATAGAAACAACATGCCCTGTTGGAGAAAGGAGCAAAGGTGATGGGCAGAAAGGAGATGATGCCTCCTCTGGGAATTTTCACATATAAGCTGGAAACTTAGATCCTGTAGTTTAAAACTGGGCTTTCCTCTTACAGATCAACTTCTTTGTATAATGGATGCATTCTGCCATCTAGGTATATTCCACTGAACTGATGATAATGTCAAGCGCGTTTCTGATGCTTCATTCAGTTTGAAAATGATGGATGCATTTTGATGTTCCTTTTACCCTGCTTTACATTTATATGCAGTTGAATGGTGAACAAATAGTTCAAAGAATCAGAGTTTCGAAGACAAGAGTACACCAGAATAACTGAAATGCATGCAAGAGTGTATGCCTGTATACTAATGCCTTCCAAAGCACTGTTTTTATAAAGTCCATAAATTTATAAATTTTAATAATTGATGGTGTAATCTTGAGCAAAGCATTCACTGTGTTTTGAAGCCAGAGTATGACCAATATGAAATACCACCTTCAAGTCCAAGTAAGAAACACAAGCAATTCAATGCTGTTGAAAGATTATGTTCTACACAATTTTTCATAGTGACATTTTAAATATTATTCAGAGAAGAGGTAATTAGGAATTCATGCCATTGGTGAGAAAGATTGGCCATATGTTATTTGAATTTGCTAATACAGACTGTTACATTTTACACTGTATCTTTAAATGTAGTGTTTTAGAGCCCACACTGTCCATAGATACCCTTATTATCTCTGTTGTAAAGGGAGATTGAATCATTTTTGTTGTTTGCTCATGTATCTAAATGAGTAAGACAAAATCGTTGGCCTCTATAAAAACCCCTATTTCTCTGGATAAAGACAATTATTAATGGCAAGAGTCAAAATGATACCTGCCTGAATTGCCTGAATATTTGTTTGAACAAGAAACACTAACAACCAAAAAATTTGATTCAGTGAAGAATCTCTGCAAGCTACTTATTTTTATGGTCAGTGTAAGTTCACTAACTATGATTAAAAATTATGAGGATCTTCCTTTAAAGTGTTGTGAATGTTTTTACTTTTGCTTGTCTATTTTTTTTAAAGACAATTTCTGAATTTTATTTTCATATGAAAATGGATTATACATGAATCCATGAGAGAAAAATCTTGGAGAGTTATTGGTGATGCCAAGGATTGAAAGAAAGAAATTATGCTCTCTCTACTCTGGTTGTCACTACTTTGCCTGGTATAGTTGGGAAGAAAAATATATGAAAGACTCTTGGATCCTTAATTCTTGGATCTATAAATGATAAGCTGTCTTTATGGTTTTGAGTTCTTGTATTTGTAAGATTAGCAATTAATGCTAAGTAGAACTCTAAGACTTATGTTTTTCACAATTTATGTTCACCTTAAAATTTAGTCTGTATTCAAATACAATGTAAATATACACAGTGTAGAATAAGTAGGGTAAAAGATTTATTTTTCATTAAAAATGCAGCTCAGAAGATCTGTGATAAATGGTGACATTATGTATATGCCAACCCCTTCTGGAAAATTGGAGTGATTCTAGACTTTGCCAAGAATTTGACAGGCCACCCTAAATGTTTAATCAGGGATGCTGTGACATTCAATACTGCTTGTATAAATGTGTCAGTCTAATTTTTATTAAACCTCTTCAAAATGAAACATTTCTGCAGAAAAGAAAAATCATGAGTGAACCAAACTATTAATGTTTCTCACTGGATATGATATAAATAATCTCAAGTTAACTATGATCCTCACTGCACTGAGCACAAACTTACCTAGTAAAAGTTTTGAGTTGGAATAGAACTCAGAGGAGTGCTGTGTCAAATTAATGACCATGAAGAGCATTAGCAGTCAGTTTCTGCCTTGGGTGAGACCAGGGAATAGATGCCATTTAGGAATGTGAATGGAATTTCTGTGTTAAAATTCTGTCCTTCAAAAACCAGAAGAGCCTAACGGGACTTTCCTGTGACTTCTTCATTGCATGATTTTACTCTGGCCATGGAAAATACATATTGGATTTCAGATAAGGGCCAGGGAGGCCAGTTAAGAAGAATCCTTCTTAAACTGTTGCTGCTGCAGATTAAAGGGGCTATATTAGCTAGCACTTCCAGTTCTGAAAAGTTTTGCTTACATGCATTATCTTTCATTTTTACATATATTCTGAGGCTTTTTGCAGTGAGACTAGATGCATTATTAAGAAGAATTTAGCGGAATTTAGGTTTATGGGTATGAGTTAAATTTCCCAGTATACAGTGTATTTTTAAATTAATATTTGTATTTCACAATGATGCTCTTAGTGCTGTTTCTTCAGATGGCCTCTTATATACATTTTATTTGCTTCTCCTCCCTGTTCTGGTATTGAAAAAGAAAAGTAATGAGATTCTATTCTGCCATCAATAAGTGATAAATGTTTTACCAATGCCTGGTCATCCAGGCCTTAATTCCCAGTGCTCGTGAGAAAGTAATGGATCCCATCATCATTTGCATATTGATTTGTATTTGTTCTGGCATAGGGCACTGGGACATGCTGGGCTGGGGGTGTTGTTCTTTAAACACAGAACACAAACACATTCCATAGGACAGACAAGGTAGAGGCATTTGCACAGGGGAAGCATAAGGCTAGGAGACAGTGCTGGTCAGCGTAATAAGCGTTGGGGTTTTGTGCATGCTCTAAGTCTTGTGAAATTTTACAGAAAGTGTGATACTGAAGCATAAAAACACATTGTAAGACACACCTAAAATAAGTGCGTATCTCTATTGCAAGAGAGGGTGAGTTTTCTCTTTTTATATAGCCAGAGCTTCCAGTCAAGTTGAGGGGAAAAGGATCATTTTCTTACACTGTTTCTCCTAATGCTTCCAACAAGAGGTACTGTGTTCATTTTTGACAAAATAATGAAGACTTTAATGCCTTGATCATCTCTGGATTGTAAAGCTATTTACATACTCTTATTTAATCAACCTAAAACTGCAGAATTGCTGGAATTGCTGTATTTGTCAGCATTCTCTCCCTCATGGAAAGTGGGTACAGCCAGAATCCCCAGGATCCTTTCTCAATGTGTCTAGATGTGTCTAGTGGAAAGAAATATTGTTGTTCTGTATTTTCTTTGATGTCATGCTGTGGCTCAGGGTATGTACTGCAGCACTGCTGCTGGGTGGGGAGGAAAGGTACAGCCCAGGATTATATTCACAAATACAGGTTATGCTTAAAAAGAGGCATCAGGTAATCTGGACCTTTCATAGTTCCTGTAGATTCAAGGGGTTTTTTAAAAATTAGTAGTTATCTGTTACTACAGAGTTTTTATGATTTAAGATAAAGAAAATTCCTATTTAATTTCCTGTACTCATGTTTCAGGAAGAATTATGATAGATGTACTCTCTGAAATATTTTGTATAGAAACACCAAATATTTCCATCACATAGGGAAAAAAATCAATAGGGAAGAGGATTTGGGGTTCCTAAGAGAGAAAAAATATTCATGGTTTATCTTCTATGAGGTCTAGTAAGATTCTAACTTTCTTATCTGGTAGTTGGATCTTTAATCTTACCTACTCAGCCATCCTTCTTTTAATGTATCCAGTCATCATTATTCTATCATCAGCAAAATTTGGTATATCCAGCAAAGAACTGAAATGCAGGATTAAAGCAAAAGGAGAGCAATGGAAGATGGAAAATGTACTATAATCTTTCTCACAGTTCTAAAACCCCTTTTGCCGTGTGGCTGAAGTCCTAAACTTAGTCACAAATGCATTTGGTGACTAAGTTTAGGACTTCCTCTGTGCTTGAGATTTCTGTAAATTATATGCTGCGGCAAGTTGAGAAAATAGCAGCCTGCCTGTTTGTTCTTCCTTGCTCCCCCTAGCCCAAACTGCCTCCCAGTCACCCTGACAGATGGTTAATTCATGACCTTCAATGTAATTCATGATTAGATGAAGGATGAGGATGCTCTAACATAGCTGCTGAGGACACTATACTGCTACACGTTGCTGGGGACACTGGAAAAAAATATTTTTTGTTAAGATGCTTCTTTTTCCCCTTACAGCACTTTTAACTTTGTCTGTGTTTATGAGTAATTACAAAATTTTGAATCTTACAAATATCTTCAGCCTAAGCTCAAGAGACAGTCATATGAGTCATGTGGCTTCTTTGGGGAAGAGTGGAGAAGATTGACCATGGACAAAATAGTATTGGTTTGGTATCCAACGCTGTCTTGTTTACTCCACTTGAAATATTTAAGTTACATTAACAGTATGCTCCATTTGGGGATTATTTGGAGTTTGATGACAAGTTGGGAAGATAAAGAAAAACCATGCAGGCTGACATGAAAACATTTGTTTGCTGTCTGAAGGCAGTTACCTCCCAGGCCTTAAACATAGAGAAAAAAAAATCTGGACACAGAAGTTGCCTTATTGAAAATGTGAGGAATAGGCTTACAAATGGGGTTTCTGAAAAAAGCCCATTGAGAAATCAAATAAAAATACAAAGAAATCAAATAAAAATACAGAGAAGTGTTTGTTATTAAAACTCCCTATGATTTGATCATGTTTGATCAAATGTTCAGCAAAGGAAAAGTAGCACTTAGATTTCCTATATTATAAAAGACAATGAAAAACAGGAATATAAAATATATAAATGACTGGGGGAAAAAAAGATATTTTACTTTAGTGCACAAAGTAATGTTCACATTCTAGGATGAAAAATAAAAAAAAAACTGGAGAGCCCTTTTAATCATGCTAAAGACTGTATGATGATATACCAAGCCCAGTATTCCCTAGTTACCTCAGCAGGGTGGTAAAGTCATATTTGCTATTCATATCCCAGCAGTAAAAGTGAGGACAACTTGCCCTGGTCTTCTGGAGGCAACCTGAGCATACAGAAAACAAAAAAGGGATGAGAAAAGCTGAGGAGTCTTCAAAGTTGCCTAAGGTGTCCTTTATGGCAGAATGATTCCTAGCTTCAGAGTAAAACATCTACCTGATCAATGTATCACATAAATTGCTTTACTCTGTAATCTTACAGAGCATTGTTTAGTTCATAATTTGCTTTTGGAATGTTTTATTTTACTGCATACCCATAACAATAACTGCCATAACTTAAGTGATGTTTTAATATCATGAGATCTCATTATAACACTCTACTTATTCAGTTTTTGCTGATCAGTTAAGTAAGAATGGCAGCTGTTCTAGTTCCATTACTGGGTTCATGGATAACTAAAAAGAAAATTAATATACTCATTATTCCTTTTTTTTTCTATTGAGTAGCATTTAGAGGCTCTAGTCAGAATTAGTCTCATTATTATAGATGTTGTATAAACATTAAAGATGCCCTTACACGGTAAACACAACAGGCTGTTATTGTTTAGCTCAATGTTGAAACAAGCCGAGATCTGTTTACAATTCCAGAAAGAGAGGCCATGTTTAAATGTTGCTCATATTTAACTAATACATTTAACTCAGTTATCCAAAACCTGCATAAAGACTAGCAAAATATATATCTTAGATCTAAGATTACACTGAAAACTGGCTAAGATGTACTTCAATGATTTTGTACTGACAGGCTAAATATTGTATTGCATACTGATCTGGGGGTGGAGAAACTGAAGTAAAACAAATTGTTTTCCATCACAAAACAACACTGAATATTGTAGCACTATTTTATTGACAGCCTAGATGCTTATTAAATAAATTTATTGGTAGCAACCAAAAGAAAATTGAACCAAGGTGAAAAAATGCAGCATTTCATCACATACTGAAAGAAGAAGGTGTGCAGAAATGTTGCAATTTATTGAAATGTACTGTATTTTGATATACATTGCATACTGCAGCCAAGGAAATATATCTTTATATCGTATGTTATTATCATATGTGTCAAACAGAAGTTTCATTTGTCACATTTCAAAAAAATATAGGCTCATTTCAGGAAGGCAGTTATCACTCTATGTGTATGTCTGCCATATTTATTTTAAAGCTTTAGCCATCACCTCAGCTTGATTTTTCTTGGAGACACAGAAAGAAACAATCATCTTTCTCACTGTTTAACAGAGAAAACTTATGGGCAAATTGGTAAAATCTCTCAAGATTGTTGGAGCATTACCTTGTCTGGAGTGTGATACAGAGAAAAAAAAAGATGCAGGGCATTTTTACAATGGTGTTCTAGTAAACATGTGGAAGGAACCCATTCTTGGAATCAGCAACCTCCTCATGTAGAGAAGGGGCTGTACAAACATTGTCAGTGATTTGAAGTAATTTAAACATTTTTAGCTCTGCTTCTTAAAAACCATTTTTAAATCAGTAAATCATGCCAAAATGTCAGAATTCTTTGCAAAGGGGAAATTTCAAAATTTTACCCAAACTTTTCTTAGAAACAAATTTCATACTTCTTATGCTATCATTAAGTGACAAACATTCAATTGCATATAACTCACTTTGATTACACTAAAAAGGAGAGATAAGCAGCTCTGTTTCTTTCCAGTTATTGGCTACAAGATGAGAAGAAGCTTACAATTTATTAGCCTGGGATTGGAAAGGTCTCTGAGGATCTAGTAACAAGTCAAGTGAGTAACAGATTTTTTCCAATTTTTGTTTTTGTAAGAATCTTTGCTTTTGAAAGAAAAAAAAATTGTTACAGATTCTTTGATGGCTACCTTATTTTGCAGGTATTTAAAAGAAAACTAAAACTGAAGACGAAAAAAATAATTATACCTCGCTTTTTCTCATTTTGCTTTCAGCTGCATATTTTCATTTAAATTTATTTTTAAATACACTAAACTTTGAAATTATATTGTTGCAAAAAACATTATTGTACACAGGAATAGCAGTTAGGAATGATCATTTGGAAAAAAGTGTAACTCATTTATATAAATTGATAGCTTGGAGGAACCCCAGAACTATAAAATAAATACCCATAACATTATATTAGATAAATGCAGCTTCTGCAGAAATAATTTTCAAAGCTTAATTAGAAAATTTTATTTCTGACAGAAATCTATGGCTTGAATTAGCCAATGTAATAAAATATCCAGACTAAAACTTAGACTTTTTCCTCTACCCTTTGAGACATACCTTAAATGGAATGGAACACATAGAGGGTATTTTTAATGTTAGAGACAGAGAAGAAGCTTCAGTGTAGCAATATTTTCATATTGATATTTTGTCTGTGCTTTAGTAGGATATTTGCAGAACATGTAAGTGTGTCCCAGAAGCAACTCATCATTTTTTGCAACAATTTGTGGCTAGAGTAGCTGGCTATGGCCAGTATCGTGTACAGAAAGTATTTTCTGTATTCAGTTGGTTTTTTGTTATTATCACATCCTTTAACACTTTGTCAACAAATACTCCAACTATTTTTGTTATATAACATAAGAGAAATGCCAATAATTCAGTTACAGAAGATTCATTTGAATCCAAAATAATTAATGTCGTTTAGCAATGCCAAAGATTGAAGCTCAGCATAGAGGACAAAAGTCCAGCAATAATATGTTTGCCTGTATCAGGCAACCTCACAGGCCAGTCATTTTGTCAAAGGTTATACATGCAATAATGTATATGAGCATGTCTCAACATTCATAATTATGGCACAACTCTCAGAATGTATAGTAGATGTTTCAATTGTAGAAAAATTCCCTTTTGGAAGCATTGCGGTAAATTTTACTATAGCTCACTGTAACAAGATTTGGAGTTTTTATGAAGATTAATTTTATACAACACACAGATCAGTCAGAGCTGAAAGGGTGAATAAATTAAACCCAGGTTGCACTTTAATGTGATGTGATTGCTGATTGACAAGTATTGCAATATGTAAACATTCCATTCTCAGCCACCAGTTAAGATCCAATTAGTGAGAGATGCTTCTTCCCAAATTAAGGTGCAAACAAGACCATATGCTGAAGTCAGTAATATGGGTTTTATTTAACAGCAAATGTGAGGTAGAGAGAAGGAAATTAAAGAGAAAGAGATAGAAGAAAGAGAAAGAAATAAAAGAGGGACAGGGAGGAAGAGAGAGAAGGGAAGAAAGAGGAAGGAAGAGGGGACAGAGAAAGGGAGAAAGAGAGAAAGGGGAAAAGGGAGGGAGGGCAGTGAAGAGAGAAGGAGAGAGGGACACAGAGAGAGAGAGAAATCAAGCTATCAAGAGATAGCCACCACCAGTCCTGTTGGTCCTTCTTCACCCTGGGCTTCTTTGTGGTGGGGGCTCCAGAGCTGTTCTTCTGGAGGGCACCATGTTTATACAGTCCAAGTTCCAGGTATCCACAGAGGTGCATTCCCTTAATTTGGGGTGATCTTTGCTTGATCAGTGATATGTGTATAAGCAGTGGGAATTCTTGTCTGGGTATGTTTAACCAGAATGTTCTTACCAGATCTCACTTCTGCCAGGGCTGGAATTAGTGCCTTCCTGTCTCAGATTCCTGCCTTCTGTGCTTATCTCAAGTTGTCACTGTGGGAGCTTATCTTATGTCATGTTCCTTCTGTGGTTTTGACAGTGTTTGAGACAGGTAATTGTGCCCTTTAAGGCCTTACAATATTTCTGTAACTATTTGTTATTTGCCTGTTTCTTGCTAATGGCTGATTCTGTTAATCCTTACCTTCTGACATGAATTCTAATGTCAGGAATTGTCTGACAGGCGCACTTGCAACAGGTAATCTTGGAGGCACTTAAATTTGATCTCATCCAGTTAAACAGTTCCTGTTTGCACTTATTTCTGTGTTTCTGAGCTTCAGGGTTGGAGGGGATTTTTTGTTTTAGGAGTTTTTTGTTTGGTTTTTTTTGGGGGGGAGGTTTTGTTTTTTTTTTTTGGTTGTTGTTTTGGATGGTTGGTTGAGGTCTTTTGAAGGAATAAGAATAGGTTCAGAACAGAAATGGGAATCAGAGATGGAAATGCTCATGTCTCTTATCATATTGTATTCTATCCAAGTGTCTAGTTTCTTTATTGAGACACCTTGTCCTTCCAGGATGTACATCGGAAATGTTAATGAAATTTATTGTCTCTAAAGCTGAGTCCCAAGCTACTAATTTTCCATCTTATTCATCTGATTCAAACTCCAAAAAGTGTGCAGCATTGGCTGTATTACAAAATGCTATCTAGATTATGTTGTATTTCAACGGGCAAACACAAAACCTGATAGTATCTTCAGCTGCTCACTGGCTTGGAGATGATATTCTCTTTCCTGCTTGGATGCTCAAAAGAAAGTTGACTTTGAAGGTTTCAAAAATGATGCCTTTTATGGCAGACAGGCAAAGGCATGGGCAATCCTTAAAGAGCTGCTGTCTTTTTTGGCTGAAGACCAAGCTACTTGGAAAAATTCAGCACAAAGTCGGAATTCTTCACTCCATCTCTATTGTAGAATGAGACTAATAGTCAAAATTAATTTAATGATCAAAATTTTATACCATGGCAGACTCAAAATGCTGAAGATACATTTTATGTATTAGGAATTAAAATATCAGATTCAGAGACTTCTGGCAATGTCTTTGGTGTTGCTATAACTTCAGCATCACCTGACAGCTATAATAAAGATCAGTGAGTTATTGCAAATAAGTTGCTTATCATGTAGCTTTGCACTTGAAGAACATTTGCTGAAATTAATGTCAATGTTAGTGACAGTGAAACCATTTGGCAAAGCTAGCAGGGAATTTAAAAACTAATAGAGAAATAATAGATGTATCTGCCCTCCTTCTCCCTGTAATGTATAAACATGAGGACTCTCATGTCAGGTAAGCCTAAATCTCCCATCTACTCTAAAATAAATTTTAATAATTAATCAGATATAGAAGTATTGATATCTCTTCTGAATTCCTGATAGCAGGCTGGCCAGAGTTACCATGTTCAGATAAACCTTAAATGTATTATCTTTGACCAGTACTTCTCTCCTATTTTCTGTGAGCAGCTTATTGGCCATGAAATAAAAGGCACAGTTTCTTCCATGCTTGTTAAAGATTATTAATCCTTATTTTCTTCAGATATCAGAGTACAGTTTGGCCTAAGTGGAGAAAAATACTGCTTGTTTTCATTGCATCAGGGAAGATCCGTGTAAAGTACAAAATTTCCAAAGTTGTGTACCAAGTACAAAAGATGAAACTGGGAGTGGGGAGAGGCAGGAGTGGAAGGGCTGAGCATTTAAATCACATCACACAAGTGGGAGAGTGACCCATGCTAGGCAGAGCTCACTGGGATGCTGCTGCTGTCCACTGGATTATATCAGCCAGAATGGATCACGCAAGGAAGGCAAAGAAATTCCCTTTACCTGTGCTTTTGAATGTGTCTATCCACTCCTCTGTCCAAGTTTTATGTCACAACAGGACAGGAATTAAAACTTTACATTATAATAAAAATTAAGCTTGCATTTTGGAGGGGAGGGTATTTTTTTATTTTACTATCTTTTTTTGTGCATTACAGTTTTTTTCATGTGTTACAAAATTACCTAATTAAATAAGGTTTGATTATATTAATGTCAGGCATTCAGTATCAGGTTTCTTGCTTTTCAGAATACCTTCCAAAAAGTATATAAAGGATTTAAATAAATCCTGATAAACATGATTCTAGGGGAAGTTTGCTAAAATGTAAATTCCATGTGTTTGCTTCTACATTTCAAACCTTAATAGTACAAGCAGTTTCCTTTCAACATTCATTCTGGATTTATTTACAGATTTATTTCTCTGCTGAGAACAGAAAAAAAAACCTTAGTGTGAGTTGCCTTATCTTTAGCAGTGGACAATGGAGCCAACATGTAAAACCATAAATTAGCATGTCAGAGTGTTATTGTACTCCCCCAAAATAGTAGGTCTATTCAAATAAGACTGTGATTTATGGTTCAGAATAACAGAAACTCTCCTTCTAAGCCAATAAAGAAAACATCTAGGAAGAGTAGATCTAAGCTTCTACAAAGCTCAGAGATTTTACCTTTTATAAAGTCAAA
>VZSJ01002102.1:553047-619539 GCA_013398405.1 Pheucticus melanocephalus | reverse complement strand
CTTCCCTGAACTTCCCTTCCCTGAACTTCCCTTCCCTGAACTTCCCTTCCCTGAACTTCCCTGAACTTCCCACTTTGGGCCAAAGCCAAGGACCCTCTGATTAGATGGAGTGTTTTTGTGGGTTTCAGAGACACCATTTTTTAGAAGTCCTTAGGATAGCACCACTTACAGAGAGTGTTCTGCCTCCTTTATGTTGTTACATGATGGTAAATTTTATAATCTACTGCTGCATAGGGTGCTAATAAATGCCTCTCTAATAGGTGAATACTTTTATTCCTAAAATGTTGATTACTCTAAGTAATTCAGAAATCCTAATGAATAGTTATGTATAAGGAACTAATTTTGAAAATGAGCCTTTGGAGTGCATAAAAACAAAAAGAAATGCAGTTTGCTTAAGAGGGGCTGATGAGATCAAAGAAGTCCAACAGAAAATGGAACTCTTGGACTTGACAGGAATAATTTTGTTAAGTGTGAGCAGATATGACTCTCAAAAAGAGTAAGCATCCAAATAAGAGGCATTTAATCTTACAATAAAACAGTGCTTGAAGCATTTGCAAACATTCATCACATCCTTTCACTATGGGCAAGGAATATTTTAAGCTGGATTGTCACTATCCTTTCTGGCAGAATTCAATATATGAATACAAATGGCCTCTCTACAGAGCTGGCTAACAGTAACAGGTTGGAGGATGCCTTTGCACCCGCTCCTGGCTTAAAAAGAACACATCTGATGAAGAGGTCACAGGCTGCTTCTGGGTATCATTTTCTTGTGGCAATAGTTAGATTTAAAATTTTGACTGATATAATTTCCTGGTTGATATACTACAGTTCAGATCTTTATTCTTGTGCATTTCTTCCCTGGGTTTACTTCTTCTCAGGAATTTATTTATTTATTTTCTGAGCTCAGTCATATCCTTTTACTCTCAGGCTTTCAGTAAGCCTCTTACTTTCACTTGTCCTTGAAGTAAAACTTTCTTCAGTATTTCAGAAGTCCTGCAGTGTTTCTACTGTCCTGTTAAACTTCAGGTGCTGGGGAGGTTGGCCTTTATATTTTGGGGGGGGTTTTTTGGTAAACATGTAAGCCTTCCTTTTCTGTATGATTTTTTGAAATTTTCCCCAGAGTGTCTGAGAAAAATCTTCCAAACTGCTTCAGGCTTCTTACCCTTTCTTTTCAACTCTGTATACAACACATACAAAAGTTTCTGTTTCAGTTTTTTTTTTTCCCTCTGTGGAAATAAAACCTTCAGAAATACTGCCTTTCTTTTTGCTTGCCATCTAGTTGTCTTAAATACTCTTTCATTTAAAGTATCCAGGTAGAGCTGAGTCTAGTAGAAATGTCTGTTTTTCTTCATTTGCTTTCAGGTAAAACTGGATTATCTCATGAAGTCTTGCATTAAAATTTGAACAATAAAGGATGATGCTGCCTGCACACTGAGCGCTGTGTGGTAAGGTAGGTGCCTAAGGATTTGATGTGCCCGATGTGCAAACCTTTCTGAGATCCTCATGCACATCACATACCTTCTCCTGTCCCCAGCTCAGACAGCATTCTAGGAAACTTCACATAGTATGAACTCAGCAATGCTGCAGGAGTGTGATTAGACTTGGGAGTCCTGTATTGGTAAAAGTGATCTCTTAATTGCTGGTTTTAATTCAGAAATTACACGGCAAAGCATTGTACCAGGTGTTTTAGACTGTGAAATTAGGAGAGGAACATTTGAACTGCCAGCTACTGAAATAAAAATGGTTCCCTCTCATGCCTGTAGCTTTACTGAAAAGAGCATGCTATCAGTATCACATTGCCATGCTGACTCCAGTGTACCTAAACTCTCACTTACAATATCACCAATGAGAGTCAGCACATGGACACAGATAGTTAGCTGTCTCATATTACCTTCCTCAGGAGAGTAGATTTTGGCAGGTGAGTACACTTTAAAATGTTCTGTGGTAAACACCTGGTGTTGTGAAAAGTGATCTGTTCCATAAAGTTTAAGTCATTATTATTTGTCATGTCACTTTCTTGGCTGGTGATCAGCTGCCAAGGATTGAAGTGACATATATTCATCTGTGTAAAGTCAGAGGAGGCAGTTTGGTTGAACAGGATGTTCTGCTTTTCTTCCATTGCTATGATTCAGGAAAGCAGTGGCTGTAAGACGAAGCTCAGAAAATGCTTCTGGTGGTCAGACAACCATTTTCTCCAGAAAGGGCAGTGAGTGATGGGTGCACCTGCAGTGAAACCCAAGTTCATGCAGCTTCTGGCAGAAGGAACTCCAGAGCCTGACAAGTTCCATGTCTGCCTAGGGTCATGAAAGATGCTTTCAGTGCTTTATGTAGGCCTTTAGTCCTAAATGTCCTGGATTTGTGCTCGCTGAACTCATAATGGATAGCACAGGGTTTAACTTCCCTCTATGATTCCTTCTCACTGTGTCTGGTTATTTTGCAGACTTTTCTGTCATGTATCTTTTCAGAATGTATTCAGGGATCCAAGCTGATGACTCTCAGGCAGCCACAACTCCAATTTGCTCAGAAATGCACTGGGAGCCCCATTATTGGCAATGCTTCATATATGTTCAATATTCTGAAAGTGGTGAAAAAAGTCATGGTTTCAGTACTGAGGAAGTGGGATAAACTTAACAAATAGAGAGGAAGTACTGAAAATTCTGGAGTTTTCGTGTAAGTATTCAACATATTCTGGATCCCAAATTAATAGCTATTAATGAAATTCTTTGACCATTCAGTTGAAGTAAAAATTATTGAATAGCGCAATATTTCTAAAACACTAAACAAGTAAAGAATTTCATTCAGATATTGCAATTTTTGAGAAAAGAAAACAACTTACAGTGCAGCCACTTTGGAAAACATAGTAATAAATAAATCATATTATCAGTGAAAAAAAGAAACAATCCTAAAGGAACATTTAATCTTTCCTTATGTATACACAAAGAAAGAAGCCATTCTCCATTAATCTGGGGTGGAATTGGTTTCAGTTGGCTCCAGTGATGGATCAGGATGCAATTATTTGTGACAAATAGGAATTTCTTGTAGGTATTTTATATAAAAACACAGACAAGTGACAAGAAACCTAATAGGTATTTGGACCACAGCAGAAGTTTAATCTAGCTTTGAACTACATTTAGTTCTGTAGGAGTGTAACGCACTCATCCCGGAATGAGATTTAGTTATTTTGTGCACAGATTATGATATCACCACAATAAGCATGACAAATGCTCCAATTTGAGCAGGAATCCTGTCTGAATGTTAAAGGTCCCCTTCCAGGCATTGCCTCTGGATTTCTAATTTGCTAACCATATTCATTATGAAAAATATATGAGATATCAGTAAGTCCATATTTTAATAAAGAACAGGAAAAGCATCCAATTAAAATTCTCTGGGAGAAAGTATTTTAAGTACAAACACTAAGACACATGCATGTGTGAATCCACATACACCCATTCTCCATTCCAAAATCTATAAGTGTTTTGGGTCTCTCTCCAGTAAAAACTCTTCATGGGTGTCCTGACCAATATTGTGTTTTATCAGGTGCTTGTAGAAGTATTTCCTGTAACATCTCTGTAGACCAAACAGAACTAGTTCTGAAAAAATTAGTTCAGTATAACATGGTGAAATGTAGAGATATTTTCTGACGGCATATTTTTTTTACATGATATGGAGGTGAAAAATTGATAGTTTTTCATCAGATCTCAAATGTATATAACCTGGTCTTCTTCCAGCTCAAGAATGATGATCACTCATAAAGCTTTACAGAGAAATGGGAAGAGAAGTAACATAAAGAAAATAGAAATATATTTTGCATTTTTATTAAGTTTATTGGAAAGGCATTATACATGACATTAAAGGACTTGTTAAAGTTGTCAAATTTGGCATCATAAGGCATTGCTGAGATTTGTGATTAGTGATTGTAGCCTCACAATACCCTTAATCTGAGTATGCTTTTTATTTTTTAATGTGCGTACTTACCTTGCTGAGATTTTCCATTTGTAATTTGGTTTTACACTTTCACATTTTGTGAAACTATTCCATGGCTTGAGTCTGAGGTAGAGCTCTTATTTTGATCCACTGTTGCTTGTTCACGGTAATTTGAAACACTATGTTTTTCCTTGTGTATAATACCTTTTTCATATAAAATAGCTGCCTGTAACCAGAAGATTCTACTGAAGACGGGAAATTTTAATGAACTGTGATACTCTGGCTGATGGCTTGGAGTTTGAGGCTGGACTGTGTGGTCTTCTTTATGGTAAGATGAATTATAGAACCTAATTAATTTTTTAACATGCTTTGATTAAAGATTTTGTAAGATTTCTCTTAAGATTAGTTGCATAAACCTGGTTATCCTGTGCAAATTTCAGCCCAGTCACACAAACCTCTACTTTATTTTGGCTAAATTCATATGGTACACAAAATTATACTTTTATGTATACACTATATAACTTGTATTTTCATTTGTAAATATACTTTGATTAGCTATTTGGTGGAAGATTGAGATTTGGTGAACCTTAAAAAAAGTAAGATGATTCTAACAGAAAAGTAAACTGTAGGACTTATTTATTTAAAACTGAAAACTTATTTATTAGTGAAATTAGTTTTTTTATAATTGGAAGTGATCAGTGTGCTTCATGTAATCTGGCAGTAAATGCCTCTGCACCCACAGGGCTACTTAAGTTCAAAATCAATTTGGTAATCTTCCAGCTGGAAATTACAATAAATTTAGGTCACTTCTCCAAGCAATGACAAAAGCACTAAGTAATAGAGCTCCTTCCTTTATGTTGAATCACATAAGTAGAATTAGAGCCTATTTAATTACATCTATTGTTGAATGTTTTGATCAGGCATTTAAATACCTGCTTCAGGAGTCACAATCATATTTCTCCTTGCCGAGCTGGAAACATTAAACCCCTAAGCAATCAGAGCAGGCATATCTGTTCTGCACAGAAGGACATAGGAGAAAACTGGCTAGCAAGTAAAGCTACAAAGGGAGTGGAATAAAGGGGGCAAAAAAAGGCCAAGGCCTACATATTGTGGGGTTTTGCATTTCATTTAAAATATATGTTGATTTCTATTTTTATACCTTGCCATTACAGTCCGTGGGGTTTTTTTGGGTTTTTTTCAAAATGTATAAAGGCCTAGGAAATAAGGGTAAGTAGGCATTTTCCCTTCTCATTTGTGCACATCTCCATGTAATTTTGCAAGATATACTATATCTCCAAAGGATAGGCTGATCATTGCAAAATACTTTGTAGGACAACACAGTTAGATTGTCTTTATCTTCTCTGAACTCCAAAAATGATATTATGTAAGTACTCTCATCTTCCAGTTTGACCACATGGAAAAAATCCTTTTGGTATTCAGAATTTACTTCTTGGTACTTTTCCTTGATGTCATCTTTAACCAAACATCTAATTTATTCAGTTTCACAAAACAGATTTTTGGAAATAAAGGTTCAGTCCTCAAGCATCTGCAGTCCTAGATATGTTTTGCATGTGTCAGTCATGGCAGCCTGACCATGACTTTTGAGATTTGCTCTGATTTTCCAATAGTAGGTCTGCACCAAGAAAGATGATGCAACTTGAGGCCACCCTGTCTCTTCTAAAAGAACAGACAAAAACTTTTGGGTGAATTCTTTTCTTTCAGTTTACTAAGTAACTTAGTTTCTTACTCCGCAGTCCCTTGTTTTCCTTGCTTATTTAAGGCACCATGAATAGAAAATGTTTTCTTTAGGGGCTTGAAGAGGTCAAAAGGAAAAACAGCGCTACACCGACTGGATGAGATTGTACAGAATTCATTCAGGCTATTAGGTTTTATGAGCAGTAGACACAAAGTC
The DNA here is from genome assembly GCA_013398405.1 of Pheucticus melanocephalus. Lineage (NCBI taxonomy): Eukaryota > Metazoa > Chordata > Aves > Passeriformes > Cardinalidae > Pheucticus > Pheucticus melanocephalus. The sequence continues at coordinate 613,703 of VZSJ01002102.1, read as the reverse complement.
TGCAAACATAAGTGAAATTCATGTTTTTCATGTTTAAACACTTTGGCCTATTCGGGTAAACTGAGATGCAATAAGTTGACTCAAGAAATGCAAAGAAGGACTACATTCAGATGGATTAGCTGGAAAAGCCTGTGCAAACTGTAGTTGATGTTGACAAGTGAACTATTGGGTCTGTGTTTTATTGAATTTTGTTCAGTTAAATAATGTATGAAAGTGACAGAAGGAAATGTATTAAACTTATACATATGGATGTTACAGTCATGCATGAATATTTTGGACGTAAAAAGCTACTTAATCATCTTTCTCAGATAATAATGTTTGATGTTGTTCTCAGAAGTACTTTAAATATAAGCAGATAGCATTAATAAAGCGATGGAATTGAATTTTACAGGAATTAGTTAAGTTCATGAATATTCATCTAGGTAACTTCCGCCTCTGGACTAGACATCCATGATTTTCAATGCCAGCATAGCATGACTGAAGTCCTGAGTAGTCAATTAAAACCTTATTATTCATAACATTAGATGAATAAACCAAGACCTCCTACATGGATACAAGTTTATATTGTTGTAAGAGACATTCGACTTCATGTAGACAAAATTGGAAGTTTCTGAACAGTAATTATGTTTTTGCCATGTGTTATAATTGGACAAGTAAGGTTGAAAATGCTTTTTCTTTTATATTCTGTAGAACAGTGGTGAGCGAGATATGCTAGAAATACATGAAATCAATTTCTCTTGCTTGTTTCACATGGCATTTTATGTTCCATTGCACATTTATAATTAGACTTTGTGAGTATGCAAATGGTACAATGAGTGACAAAATGTTACATTTTAAAAAACACATTATTATAGTAACGTTTAAAAACTTTTTAAAAAATCTATACTCCTACATGTCATTATCAGTGAGTGAATTGTGGGAGTTTCAGAAAATGGAGGAGAAATATAAAATCCATTCATTGTACAAAGATTATAAAGGACTCTACATTTACTTAATCCTTGCTTAAGGGTTTGCACATTCACTCAGTATTTTATCTCAGTGGTGAGGTATTTCTTCATTGAAAGAAGAAAGTTTTGCCATTGGCTTCAGCAGAAGCCAGAATTTTTCCCCATGAAGTGCAGAGCATTGTAGATATTTCACTTATTTTCTCAATAGGGTGCTTATTATAAGGTATTAGAGAACTTTCTCCAGGTCTGTACTCAAATAAATTTCACTCCATCAGTATTGAACATCATAATGACATTCTGGGTTCCGGCAACTAAATTCTGTTTTAAGAAGGATTGAGTGAATATATCCAAGTAACAGAAATTTAAAATGCTGTGACCATTTGGAATCCATTTCAAACTCACTTCTCTTGTCAGATTCAGCCCAACTCCCCTTATCTGGCTGAGTGGTCCCACCTACCTGGAAATTTCCACAGGGATTCACAAGAATTGTGAAGGTTTTGTCTTGTCTCTCTTATGGTTTTTATGTGGGTGATGCTACTTAGTGTGAATCTCATTACTCACCAGCTGGCACCTTAATAGAAATGCTAAGAAACACCAAGATACATGTCAAAACAGGTTTTGGTTTAAGATGCATGTAAATTAGTAATACTTTTTACCTGAAGACTGTGTTGTCTTGAGGCATATTGTTTTACAATTGAAAAGGTTATATCTTGTGTTTCTGCATACATAGCACAGAACAGTCGCCTCTAACAAGCTAATTTGAAAGCTTAGCTAAATAAAATTAGATTGTAGCTTTCATGGTAATGAACTGTGCTTTGCTGTGAGACTAATCTTTTCCTTATCCTGAGATAGAGAATAATGTATGCTTGAACTTAAGGAAATGCTTTACAGTGTGGTCAGTAGTCATGGTTCACTTAATCCCACTTTAATTTAAGTGATGGTTGGAAGGGCTTCTGTATTGATTGTATAGAAAGCTAAAATATAAACAAATTATTAAAAGGAGCATTTGCTTATTAAATAGTGGTGGTCTGAAACCCAGCATCACCTGCCTGAATAGTTGGTTTAGTTTCAAAGTTGCAGATCATGGAGATGATTTTAAAATTCAGGCAATAAAGTAAAGGAAAGGTTAGAGTATTTGTTGCGCTTTCTCCCTCCTTTCAGTATTTCATTGTTAAAGTGCTCCTGACAGAAGCAGCTTTTTCATTAGATTCTGTGAATACACCTCCTTTAAGAGAGACATTTTCAGTCTTGAAAGGCAGAGAAAAAAACTTAAAAGAATTAGATCTCAGAAAGAGCTTAATGCCCCTGCTGACTCTGCGTACCATAAAGCATAAAACTGATACTTCACTGTAACTATTTGTTAGTGTTTCTATTGCAACATCTCTAGAGTGTCTGATCAGTTGCTCCTCTGGGCTAGACATTGTACCTCATTGTACAATACAATCCTTCCTCCAACAGTTTATGATCTAAGGGCCTACTCTTGCAATGGATCCCAGTAACCAAATGGAGCACAGAAAAGCCCAAAGAAAAGCCCATAATATCTGAACTCATGGACCTTTTAATTCCAGAATTGTAGAAGCAATAAGCAGTGCTAGCACCAATAGAGAAGAAAAATTTCAAGCCCCTTTTGTTAGTTCCTAACAAGGATCCCATTCAGCAGTCCCTAGTGTGCCAACTAGTAGACTAGGTCACAGTACTTTATGCAATTTCATTATAAGCCCTGCTATTGAGAAATTTATAAGACTGCTATAAAACTTCACTCAAGGCTGATCAGTGCCAAAGAACATTCCTTTTCCACTCAAAAATAACATCTGGCTACTGTTGATAAATGATAGGGTTGCAAAAGTGGAGACAGAGAGAAATTTGCAAAGGCATAAATTGGGGTTTGACACCCATTCTCTCGTTCTTGGAATAGCAGCCAATAAATCCAAAACAAGGAGAAGAAAAAACTTTTACACAATTCCCGTGTAATGAAACATAAATTTTGATTAATAGGAGGAAGTAACAATGGAAATTTGCCTGGATAATTCTCCCCCTGCCCCCAAACAGGAAATTCTGATCCAACTCTGTCTTTCTAAAATTGTAATTAGATTTTGGATCGTGCTCTTTTGGAGATTAAAACTTTAAAAGGGCAAGTTTGTTCGAGTTTCAAAATTATCTTTATAACTTTTCCTTCATATAATTTTATACCTGCCCATATTGTCATTTTAACAACTTCCTGCTGTGATAAATTGTAATGACTATCTGCCCATGATCACCTGTCAGCTATAAAATATTGCAATATACATTTTGAAATTGGACAAATTAATCTTTACGTGATAGACTTTTTCACAGTCTTATTTTCTTACACACCTCTATAATAATTCTTCTTCTAAATTTGACTGCCTTTTAATTAATAAAATTAAATAAGAAGAGTTGGACAAAGGAAATTAAATTTCAAGTTGCCAAAGGACAAAAAGTTTGAGCAATACGCACAAAAAGCATGGCAAATCAGAGTTCTTCTTGCACCTCTGTTCTTCAAGGATTTACAGATAATATAGGTTATAAAATCTGTTAATTTCTTTCTGTTTTAGAATGAATAGGGAGTATGCATGGTATTTTCAAGTATGTATAATCTGGATATGTTTTCTCATTTCCATCAACAGCACTCTGATTTCTGGAAAGGTGTGGCTGGTCCTCACTGACTTGGATATAACAGTCTCCCTGTAAGCACTCTGCTTCCTCTCCAAAAACAAAATTAGTCATGTGCTTTTGCAGCATGCTCTTAACCCAGACACATTTAAAAAATGGTATCTACCCATGAGAACACAAGGAAAAGGTGATGTTTGGGAAAAGGTGTTTCTGACTACTAGTCTAAAATGAACAACTGAACAATAGCTCTGTTAACAACTCTGCTGGTTGGAACTTCTTTTCACTGGTGTTTCAACTCTCTGTGATGGAAGATGAAGAGAATGCTGCTTGTGGAAGGCAATTTAGTAAAAAGGAATGAATGCAGAATGAATATCACGAGTAAAGTGATAAGTGACAGTAAGTTCTTGGAATACAACTAGAGGATGAGATGCTCTGGCAAATTACCTGCAACCTTTTCAGTCCTTAGGTTTTGTCAAAAGAGACTGACTTATAGGGTACAGTATATCTACCTTCTCCCTCTAAAATTCTCTGACATTCAAAGAGAAAATTCCATAGAGTTGCTTCTGGAGAAGACATAAATTATGTCTAGAATAGTAAAATTTCTTAAAACATCTTCTAGTTGGAGTTAAACTGCTATTCAGGTCAAACTGGGAGTTAAAAATAGCCTTGTACCCCCTATTAAAAATGACAGAGTTTAGTACAAAATTCCTAATTAATTTTAGGATGGAACAAAGGGCCTGTAAAAATGTGAGGTTATCTTATCTCATTTAGAATTGTGTTATCTCACTATTCTCAAATATATATTGCTATACATAAGGAATAAAGGAGCAATAACATTTTTAGATTTTCCTATACAGATAGTTCATCATTTCAATATATACATTTGTATGTATTAAAAAGTATTATGTGCGATGTGCGTAGAGACGTTTTGTTGTGATGTGGAAAATCTGCTCTTCATAGTACTCAATGATGGCAGGAATTTTTTTCCCATATGTGATATGGCACTGAAATATTAGGAGTATGATTTTGCAGGAGAATAACAGTTTTAAATATATTACATGTTTAAAATCCCAACTGAACATAATATAACTTTACTAGCTCATTTCTCCTGAGGCATCAACACCATTTATCACTAGTACTTCCATCTGGCATGTCTGAACTATCATGATCAGCACTTTATGGGGAAATGAAAGCATTCAATATGGTCTCTCTTCTCTAATGCTCTTAGGTCAGATACCATACTACTGCAGGGAGCAAAGATGCATTTTTATCACACACTTGAGAGACATCTATTTGACATACTTTATATTTTCCTAGGCCAAGGCCAGCCAAGCTTTGCCTTATTTGCACTGACCTGGCATGGGGTCATTTGCTATAATAACAAAATAAAATTAATTTCAATTTTTTTTATACTGCAGTGTTAAAGATTTGGCACATGCAGGGAAATATTTGGGGGCTGAAACCCAAACTCTAGTAAATTTTTTGCAAATTTTAGAAAGGCAACGGAATCTCTTGCCCAATATTTTGTCCCCAAGAAAATGCTGCATGTGGTTTTCCTAGCTGAGGTCTTTCTGAAGAGATGGTAGTTGCTCTTATTTTCTCATGGAGGATTAATGGAATGTCAGCCAGTAACTTGATTAAGTGCTTCTTGTAGTTTAAGTTTAAAACTTGAATTCCATTGAGTAAAAATACTTGGCTGTTCCTTTTCACACCACAAATTCATGAGTCTCTGTTGATTTCTAAGCCTCAGTAAACAATCATGTGAAAAGCAGTGTTAGCACAAATATCTCTTATAATCAGATCCTTCACAGCCATTTGTGATCATTTTAAGATGGAGAAGGAATTATGGAATAAAATTTTAGTCTATAACTCTTCATAGATCACTGCACAATCCTTAAATTCTTTAGAACTCCTCCCAATAGTGTATACCTACTTACATGATTTCAAGCTCCATTTTTCAGTGCAACATTAAAATAAAGACATTCTTTTTATTAACATTATATATGCCATGAAAAAAATACAGGTAAATTTAACAGAACAGGATGTGGTGTAGCTTGCTTGGAGGTCTTGGATAAATTTTGTTCTGAGCATTGCCTTTTATTGCCTCATGTTTTTTGTTGATTGGAAATTATTACATTAAGGCAAATAATCTTCCAAAAGTTGTAATTTATATGGTCACCCTCATCTCTCAAATTTCCCTTTTATTCTTTTTTAGTATCCCAACTGAACCAAGTCCTGTAATCATCTGCTGCAAAATGGCTAATCAGGTATGTGTTCCACAGGATTGCAGTATTTCTTTTACTTTGTAAGCATGGAATATGTCAACTAAAAGCAGCTCTTCTTTACAGAAATCCAGGTCCATCTTATGTTAGTGCACAGCTAATACCAAGCTGGGGCCTGAACTCAAACACCAACTCTATAATTGCACTCTAATCTACCAGAAAATCCAGATGTACAGACAAGGAAGTCTGGTGATTAGTCTAAATTCCTTGTCTCTACTGTGAAACATGACTTAAGCATTCTATTTGAGGGGTGAGCAGAGGAAGAACTTCTCTCATCCCAGGTTAACACTTGTGAGCAACAGGAAAACCATCCCAAACCTACAAGTTCTCTGCTGCAAGTGACCTCTCAGCTGCATTCCAGTCCTCTGGGTGGTGGCACATGAGGGACTCCACTCCTGCCTTATGATATTCTTTTTGGGAGAAAGTGTGAATCCCAAAGTGTGACTCCATTGTCAGTGGGAGCATCCAGGGGACCAGGAGCCTGAAGTAAACCACTGCACATCTCACCTGTCTAGTGCGGATGGTTTTGATGGTGTCAAAGTTTGACATTTCCCTCTATATTTCATTTCCATGTAGTTCAGGTGTTGTATCACTAAGGTAAAACTTCATGTGTCTTCTTGTAGAGGCTGGTCACTTAGATCCGAAATCCAGTTAGGGAAACCTCCTTTTGAAAGGCAGAGTTTGGAGATGGCTTTGAAAAATCTTATGTGTCAATCAAGTGCTTGGTGTTGTGTTCAATAGCACACAGATGACATGCCAACCTTGAGGAGAAAATGACAATCACGAGGAACTAAAATCTGTTTAGAACTCTAAATTCAGCTGTGTTCATTCAGCTTGTTCTCTAATAATGACATTGAGTTCATTTTTTGATAATAGGTAATTCCGGAAGAGAGGCAAAACTGAAAGACTCTTACTGTTATTATGACTTCTGTTAATAGAGTGAAAATTGCTTCTTATATATTAGCATTATAATACCAAACACAAATATATTTACATTATCACAACTACTCTGCACAATTTTTTAAAACATCCCTATCTGCTAATACTGAAAGAGCTGAATAACCTACTGCCTAGCCATTAATACTTCCAAATAGCTTTTCACATTCTCTGGAAACATACATTTCAGTATCTGTTGAAGGAATTAAAATTAGCACAGCTTTGGAGAGCTAAACCTAACTGACTAGGATAGCAAAAAGTCCTGAAGGAATGATTCTCCACAGGTTTGCAAAATACTGTTAGAAACTTCTAGAAAATAACTAATCACCAAGGGTTTTCTCTAGCTTCACATACGCTTTTATACTCTTCCCAAGGGATAAACATATTTTATATGCTCTCTAAAGGGAAGAAGGAATGGCTTGACTTATCTATATTTGTTTTTTTAAAATCTCAGGCTTGGAGTCCTTCGAGCTATCAAAACAAAAATGAAAATTCTAAAAATCAGAAATCAGAGTTCCTAAATTTCTAGCATTCTGTACAAAAACAGCTCTCTCTGCAACAACCAGGGACATAGCTGTCAGAGGTCCTGAAAGGCTTTAGGCATTCAATCAAAAGCAGACACTTACTATAGTTAAAGGAAACCTGGAAGTCATCACAAGTGTTTCCTATTTGACAAGAAAAGATTACTGTAATATTGTATATGAAACACTAATTAATCAATAGAATAATTATAATTTATATATTAATTTTTCCCCCATTATGTGACTTACATACAGCAATCAATTTGCTGTGAATGATTGTTTTGAGCTACCATGTCCCTGAAGGCTTTCAAAGTTTTATTTGAAATGTCTTTATCATCCTCCAAACACACTTAAAGAATTTGCATTTTCTTTTGTTTGTTTGGGATTTTTTAGACACAAATAAGTAATACAATGAGAAAAACTATGGAAATTACCACAGAAGAGCATGCATATTTAAGTGAAAAGTACTTGTGTGTTAAAATCTTTTGTTTAATCTGAGTTTATGTACCACTTGCCTAATATACAAGCTGTGCCCATTTCTGACCTGTGCCCATTTCTCTAAATCCCCTGTCCTCAGGCAGAACTGAAATGTCAGTTGATGACTGGTGCACTATTACAGCTTTTAACTGGTTAGAAATGGAATGTGTCTATAAATCTACCTGTTAAGAAGTCATTAGAGATTACATCAGCAGTGTAACTTGGGGTTTTGATATTCTTAGTTTGGCAATTACATGTCATATTAAAGACATTTATTAATCCAAATTTCAAATACCTATCAAGTTACATACTTTTCCACAGGAGCATCACAGTAAGCTTATTTTTCAGTATTTCATAGTATCTAACCAATGCCCTTACATTGCAGAAAATGTGCACAAACAAGATGAGGCAAGCTAAGCAAACTTCTCAAAATCTAGGACATCGCATTCACTTTCCATGTGTGCACTGTCCTTCATATAAGCCCAAATGAAATCCATTATGTCATCACTGTTCAATGAGGCTAGAGAAAGCAGAGGCATTAGCATCACTGAACTGTCAAAAAGCAGACCTTCTTGCAAGTGTTGAGGTTGAAGCACAGAAGGGAAAATTTTGCACAGGATGACCAGCTTCGCCTAGTACAGACACACTTGAGATGTGGGCCACAAGTGGCTCTGGCACCACAGCTTAAAGGACATTTTCTCCAGCACATTCAGGGCTCAGCATTTCCTAGGTTTTTATCATGTTTTAGAGCAGTATATGGTGGATAGATGGTACAGGAGAGGAAGCACCTCTGAATTCAGTGAAAGCAGGATTGTGCCTATCACTTCATTTAAAAAGTAGGGGTTTTTTTAACACAGGCAGTATCAATATTGCAGTTTATAACTCTGTTTTAAAACATCTTGCAGCACCTAACATGCAGCGCTATCAAAGTGTCAGTAACAAAATGTCACTGTGTACCTGCTCTTCAAGATCTTTTTATTGGGCTCCTCACTGTTGTCAGTGAAGCTAATAGCTTATAATTAAAATGTATTTAGAAAAACAAATCAAAACACGGGATTGTTTGTAGATGCAAGGTTCTTCTTAATTAATGCACTGGGACAGTTCCCACAGCAAGGTGCCACAACTCTCTCCATTACCATAAACATACTTTGAATTCATTTATTGGAAGAACCTTCAGCGAATAAAGGGTAATTATTTAGAGAGTTTGAACCTAGGTTGATCTTCAGAGCTTTTCCCTTGCTTTCATTCTTTGTTTACTTTATGTAAAATAGAAGTAAAACATCTATACAGCGAGATTACATGGTTCTGTCTTTTCTGACTAAACACCTGTCACACAAATGACCTTACTTCAAGAAATGTGAAATACTTTTCTTGCAAAGCAAAGTCAATATCTGCAAAAAAAACTGTTGCAAAAGAATTGTCCAAAATAATCTGAGTCTCTGTATAAATAATGATAATGTCAGCAAACCATGGTGAAATTTAGAATGTATCAGGCACAGCATTGCCAGCTGGTGGAGGGAGCTGATTGTTCTGCTGTGCTCTGCGCTGGCACATCCTCACCTTGAGTCCTGTGTGCCTCAGCATAGGAAAGACATAAAGCTGTTAGAGAGATCAGAGGGGACAGTGAGGATGGTGAAAGGCCTGGAGGTGAAGTTGTATAAGCAGCAGCTGAGGTCACCTGGTCTGTGCAGCCTGCAGAAGAGGAGACTGGGGGGAGACTTCACTGCAGTTACATCTTCCTCGTGAAGGGAGGAGGAGGGACGGGCACTGATCTCTTTTCTGTGCTGACCAGTGACAAGACCCAAGGAAAGGGTGTGATGCTCAGTCAGGGGAGGTTCAGGATATCAGGAAGAGGTTTTTCACCCAGAGGGTGTTTAGGCACTGGAACAGGCTCCCCAGCTAAGTGGTCACAGTAGCAAGCCTGACAGAGTTCAAGTGTTTGGAAAATGCTCTCAGGAACATGGTGTGGTTCTTAGGGTGCTCCTGTGCAGGACCAGGAGTTGGACTCAATGATCCTTGAGAGTCCCTTCAAACTCAGCATATTCTGTGATTCTATGATTCTATGATGAAAATGCTGCTTTAGTGAAAAGTAAGAAAATGGTTCAATACTCTTAATGTTGTCTCTATAAGAAAATAAAACTCTGATTTTGGAAGTCAATTCTTAAAAGCACTGTACAACACAGACCAGCTTTCTGTAGATTCATTCACCTGGTTTCTGCTCTTGCAAACTTCTCCATTTCAGATAACATTTCCCATATTTGCTGCAGTTCATGTGTCTTCTGAAGTTGGATATGTATTCAACTATTCCCATCTACTTCTTAAAGCCTACAATTAAGGCTATATCTCATTTTAAAAACTCATCAATTCTTTGAAAGAATTTTGAACCTCTACTAATCAGTAAATGTAGCAAAAAAAAATTTGATACATTACCTTTACACAGAGAAAAGAATGTCAGATATGACAACTTGGACAAATTTAGTTTCACCTTTTATAAAATCTTTTGGAAAATGTTATTCCATGATTGCTTCTACTTATGTTTGCTCTAATGTGACTCCTTTTCTGTCCTTCTCAATCTTTCTTTTTTGCTGCTGCTTCTCACCTCCTTTCAGATTTCTTCTGCTGAGTTTTTCTGAGTTTCTGTTGAAATATTTGGTTTTCATAATCCTTTCGAATAACAACTGCTGTGCTGTATCTTGCTGTATGAATACTTACCATGGAGATAGATTAGTGCATATTTGCAATATTAATAGATCATGATGCAACTACAGTGCTAGGACTTTTTGGCATAATTTATGTAAGACAATTCTTTATCTAATGTACTTAACAAACTGTTGCTTAATTGACAGGTCTTGGAGGCTTTACTTCCAAATCTGTATGTTATCCATATCTTCAATAATGAAGACAAACTAACAAACAAGATTATGTAGCTAGATAGTAAAAAACTGCAAAGTAAAACAGTAGGCAGTACCTTGCTGTTTCTTTAACTAAGTAGGAATCCAGAGAGTAATAGAACTGTGAAAATCCATGGATTTAATTATTCCTGGAACTGTCAAACAGTCCTGAAGATGAGCCATAGATTTTGTCCTGGAAAAGGTACGATCATGAAAACTAGAAATAAACTAGATGTAAACCTAGAAAAGGTGACAGAAATTTTAAACAGCTAACTGAAAGTAATACTCTTAAAGGCCAACATGGAAGAATAATTATTCATGTTGCTCAGTTCATCATTTAATATGTTTGTGTAGTTAGAGTGCAAATAGATTTGCATCTTTTAAATAATGACCACAGATTTACACCTTATCTATCCAGTTGCAGAAATAACATTCTTTTTGTTTTATACAGGCCTAGATCTGTGACCTTGCTTAGAATTGTGGAGTACATAACTGAGAATCTAATAGCTTTAGCTTCAAAGATTTAAAATATGAAAAAGAGCTCCGTATAAATCCATGCTAAGTTTTACAGAGGCACTGGAACTACTGCTGAAATGAAGAAGATAAACCATGAGTCCTGAGCATGACATGGAGACAGTAGTATGAAAATGCTAAGAAAGTAACTTGTGTGAAAGAAGATAATAGGGAAAAGAATTCATTAGAGATAAAATTAAAGAAATAGGGAAGAAAAAAACCCCTATAAACTACAGCATATCTTCAGTATGCACAGGTCAAGAGTATTCTATTTAAAAGAAACCAAGTGGGTTGTGATATGCTCTATGTACTTAATATTTTTAAGCCTCATAAAAAAGACCAAGTATAAACATAAGATCCAAAAGTTTGAGAAGTATTGCACTGCATATATAAGTGCAATTTGTTTACATCTCAAAAATTTTAATCATTTTAATCATGTGCTGAGACCTTCCAATTTCTTTCCAAGTACTGGTTGCATAAGTAAAACTCAGAATGTGAAATATTGATGATGTAGTTTGCAGACAAGCATGGTTGTTCTGCCATCACAACCTGACAGTGAAAAAAGACTCAAAGTAATAAAAGAATGATTGGACAAAGTTGTATCATCAGAGTTGAATTTGACATTGCTAATTTACAGGGCAACAGCAAGTATGTTTCAATGCTTACAGAAATTTTTTTGACAAACCGGGAATTTCAATGCCTGTAATAGATGCTGGTGTTAGAGAAACTGAGAAATTATAGACACATTAAGACTAAGGCTGGAGATGAAAAAAATCCCTGAATTCACTTTTGCTTAGTGACAAGACTATCAATAATGTTTTTTTTTTTTCTGTAGGGGTATGACACAAAGCAGTCACTTGGAAATTGATAAGTAAAGCAATTCCTACAACAGGGAAGAAACCAACAGGTTGAAAGTCATTTAGTTAGAACACTGGAAGAAGAGAGTGGGAGAATTACCAAAAAGGTAAACCATTGTTTTAGAGTGGGGGATTTTAATACACAGCTTTTATTTCTCCTCCCTATTTCAGAAAAGGTCAGTATTTCTGAACATGCCTTTTAAGACAGCTGAGCCCCTCACCCTCACTGCCTGAAAGTGATTTTGCATCTCTTGACAGCATAAAGTATGAATGACAGACAGCATTATGCATTTCAGAGGTTAAATGGCATTAAGAAATTCATTCAGTGGGCAGATTAAAAATATTTTGAATTGCGCCACACAGTTCTGTAAATTGTTGTCTTCTTTGCCTGGAAAAGAATGACATGAAATTAAAACTCACATGCTCAACAAATGCCCTAAATCCATTAATTCCATTTAAACATCATATTTTATGCTGGTTAGATTTTTTTCTGGTACCTTGGTTTGTACAGGGAATGTGAGCTTGAAGCCACAGAAACTCATGGGTAGTTTGGAGGGTATGGGTCAAAGTGATCATCAGTTAACAGGAACATTTCTTACAGGTATGTTGGCCATAATAAAAGCAAAAACTCCATAAGATAGAGGTCTTCAATAGCAGCAAAGCATTCCTCTCTCTGGATGTGAGTAATCAAATTTATTTAAGCTTATTTCTTCCTACATTCCTGTCCCCTGTAAGATGTAGAGAGTGAGAATTTAAAGTAGAACTCTCTTCTACGTAGATCTCAGTGAGGTTCAGGAAAGGCCAGTCACACAGGCTTCTAGAAACTGAGGCAAACTCCTAAGTTAGTATGTTATTTCTGCTAAGTTACTTCTGCTCCTTGAATTCTCAAGAAGACAGATGAATGAGCTAATTCATGCAGTCTGCTAGAGATTTAGATTTCGACAGAGTGCATTTACTCCTCACAGCTGTGGTGTCTCATCAAAGCCAGCCCCCACTCTCCTGCTGCATAAACAAATCTCTGCTCTAACTTCACTCAATTCCCCATCATCTTTCTCCTCCTTTCTACCTGATACAGAGAAGTGTGATGTGTTAATTACGTAATTTACACATCTTTCTAATTAACCTGGGCTTCTCTTTATCCTGACTATCCACACCATAAAGAATGATAGGTGGATCAATTTACAGCAATCTTAGCTGTTTACAAGCATACAGGCAGCTTAAAACAAGTGGTATGTTAAAGGGTGTCAATAGGGAAAAAAGACATTTTATTAGCACCTACTGAAGTAGAAAAAATGGCATTTCATTAGGATAATATCTATGTTGTACTCTCAAGTGTACATGAAAAGTTGAGGATCATTTGCTGGGGAAAAAAAATTGGGAAGCATCCCCACTGAAGAGCAATAGGGAAAAGGACAAGATTTGTCTGAAGCACTTGCCTGCTGGAAGGGTGCAGGTTTGGGGAAAACATTTACTGACTGCAAGATTTGGGTGGGATATTAGCAATTCTCTCCTGCTTGGAGCATGTTGCTATGTGTAGGTGAGTCTCCTGGGAAAAGGGTGATTAGGAGCAAGCAGTTTTCAAGATTCGACTATTTGGTTTATTCTACTTGATTTAGCTAGATATTATCATGGAGGGATTTTATTTTTAATTTGTATGGTTGTGAATATAACAGACTTTAAAACAACTAGGGCTAAATCAAAAAAGAGAGTTAGGTATTGTTACAAAATAATGCTAGTGCCTTGCTTTTAAGTCACTGACCTCCTGAGTGAAAACCAAAACCTGTGAGGGACTTTTAAGTATAGAGAATATATTATATTCATTCCCTATCTAGAGCATACCTATCAGACCTACCTACCAGAGTAGGCTCAAAGTTTTAATTGTCTCTACTTTGGAACTCTGATGTGGAGTGTTTTGTTGATAGTTCCCCTTTAAAAAGGAACATTAAAGACAAGGAAAGGAGGAGGGATGAACCAAACCCAGTAATTGCAATTCTGGGATATCAATTGTAGCTGATTACTGTGAGAAGTCTAGTGTGCAGTATTTACATGTCTTACCCAGTTAATGTTTCATGAAAATATATAAATAATCTTGGCACCCAGAGCTTCCCTTCACAGGTAAGTTCTTTTTTTCTTTTTCTACCATAGCTGTACAGATTCTTTTTTCATTCTATTTTTAGATGCTCTAACAATTGAGTTGCTACATGAAGGTTCTTGATAATATTTTTCTATGCAATATTTAGAAGAATTAAGAGACCTCTAGCATGACTTTATGGGTAGCTTTATTCTGAAGGCATTCTATGAAAATTTTCAAGTGGTAAGAATCACAGGAGCAGGGAAAAAAAGAAACAATTTTTAATATGGTATTAGGTTTAGGAGGGAGGTCATATGGTTTTTCTGCTCAGCAGTGTCAGGATGGAAGGTTTTGTGGGAATACACCAAAGAAAAACTTTCAGCTCCTGAGAACCTGTTGGGATAAAGAAGTGGAGGCAGCAATGATGAAGTGTTCTAAGTGTGCTGAGGTAGATAAACAGGAACTTCTAGAACTATAAATTCAGACTTAGGTCTCCATCTTCTGTCTAAGTTGTGCTTCAGATGCTGAAGTCTTATTTTAAATCAGGCTACTAAAGCTTAGGTAGGAGTGGTATAAATCCAAAAGAGTAATAATTCTCTATTGTTTGGGTGCAGTGAAGAATAGACTGAGAGCTGAGTTTAGAAAGGCATTCAGAAAGCTCTTTCAGCTTATTTCTAGCATTTGGCCAGTGTTAAACGCAATGTTGTAATTAACTCATCCTCAAATTAGGTGATTCTTCAAACCTTTTCTAAAGATAAAATTCTTCCTATTGGAAATGAAATTTCTGGAGCACCCTCTTGACTGCAGTGCACACTGGTGATATGCTGCTGTGTGGCTCACAGGGAAAAGGTCCTCTGTGCAAGGGAATGCTGTCAGCTTATCCTGCTTTTTTAAATTTGTGTTTAGCTGCTCTTCTGGAAACGTGATCAACTTAAAATTAGTGCCAAGTCACCCTTAACAGATTTGTGTATTTAGCTGCAAGAAAGCAAAATCCCAAGACATTTTTCACTTTATTCAGTAGCAGTAATCTGTCTTGGCCAGAGTATAAGACTGAGCTGTAGATGTTAGGTGTGGTCTTATCTGCATGTCTGAGGAGGTAGATAGAATGAAAACACAGTCTCTGAGAAATCAGTTTATATTGTTCCAAACTTTACCAGTTCCAGAACAAATACAAAGTGCCTTTTTGAGCCATGCCATCAGGAAGAGATGTTAATGAGCCCAGACAATCAGTGTGCTGCAGGACCAGACAACCAATCTCTTGTAACTGCAGGCAATGGGCTTGATCAAGCATGCACAGATCATGTTCTCTGTGTGGCCTTTGAAAGTGCATCTGTATGATTCTGAAAGTGCTTCCCATCTCTAGGCACCATGGCAGGGAGAGCTATTGTCTTAGGGGATGCTGGGGGTGTGAACCAGCTTTTGATAGCAACTCCTTCCTGTAGGATCTGTACCTCTGAATCCTAGCTAAGGGCAGGCTGCCTCCAGACAGGAAGAAATTGGCTTCCCAGTGTTCATCTAGGGATGCTCAGTTTTGTGCATTCTTCAGTCCACTCTAAATCAGCATTAGGCATTTTCATTCATACCAGCACAAAAAAATGTTTGTTGAAGAGCAGGGGCCCTTCACCTGCACTACCTGATGCCTTTACAGTCAGCATCCAACCCCACAGCACTTCAGAATGAGATTCTCTGCAAGTCTCACAGTTACTTTTTTAGCAAGAACATTACTGCTCCAAAACAAAGGGAAGCTATGACAAGTGTGGATAGTTGTGTATGTCTAAGTTAGAAAACCCTGACCACTAAAGAGTGAGATATACTGCATGTTATATCCTGGACATCAGCCAACTAAATCACCCCGATTATTCCTGACATCAGCCTCTGGGATTCCCTCTTTTCTCCTGAACTCTGTGCTCTATGAAGAATTTACAAAATAAAAAATTGCCAACTGCTATTCAAATGATAAGTGGTGCATGCTAATTACGTTTTATACGGTGATTAATTAAAAATAACCATGCAAATGTCTAATTTAAGAGTCACTCAATTCACTAAGTCTTCAGACACTGCCTAGATGCCCTAGGCATTTGGTGGTTAGGCAATTTATTCAAGCTTTCAAAATATTCTCAAAATGTCTGAGATAATGAAGGTCCTTGAAAAAGTTCCAGCTAGCTTGGAATATATAAACAGAGGTTTCAGAACAGTAAAATAGCACTGCATATATTTGCACTTTTGAGACAAAGTACTCTGTGTATACATAAAAATAGACCAGGAAAGGAATAATAGAGATCCTAAATAATCTGAATATTTAGCTGCACAGCACATAGCAGACTAGTTCACAGATTATTTCAGGAGCTGAAGAAAATTAAATATAATCTTACTTATATCTAACTTTTTTACATAGAAAGCCTTTGAGTCTCATGTAGATGGGGTCTTTGCCTTATTAACACACATATATATAGATTTACCAGGAGAGCTGTATCATAACTGTGATTTGGTTCAAATATACTGAACATTAATCAGTGGAGCATGCAATTTGCAGAACGGATTACAATGCCCTATCATATGGAGGAATAAAATATACAATATGAAGAATGTTTTCAGAAAGCAATGAATAACAGGGAAAAAAAGGAGGTATAATTTGCCATTTTTGTTAATAGAAAAATAATATTAGTACCTAAATTGCTTTTTTTATTATCTGGTTTCATATGACTATTTTTTGATAGCACTTTTATTTAAATTGATAAATAAATAACAAAAACAAGGAAAAAAAAAAAGGAAAAATGCCATGCACTTAATTTCATGTTTCTGCTTATGTAGAAAGTGGTACTACAATGAATATTGCCACAATTCTTCCTAGACAAAATGTTTGATGTTTTTGTATCATGCAAGAGAATTTATGCTGTTCCACAGCATCAAACTCCCAAAACTTACCTTTCTGGTTTTAAGTCTCTCCAAAAAATACTGAAATATTTTCCACAGGGGTGAATCAGTCTTGGTTTATAACAAATGGTCTTAAAAGCACTGCACTGGAGCAGCCTCTCTCCAGTGAAGGAAAAATCAATACAGCCATCCTGAAGAAGAGAATTATGTAAGGGCTTCAGCCATGCACTTCTGGGCCAGTTGAAAACTATTTAATCTCTGAAATTTTTTTGGTAAACTCTGTGTATACAACAAATTGATCTTCAGGAATATTCTGGTATTAAACTAGAAAAGTTAGATCTCTAACTGCGGCCTATTCTGATCTATAATTGGATGTACTTATTTTTCCATGCATAAGGGATGTACCTACCGCTCTCCAAATATTCAACTTTTCAAAAATTAATTCAGGTTTAACAGGCACTTATTTTCTGAGACTGTTCTATTTACAGAAAGCTATAAATGGTCTTTAAAGCCTGTCTCTGCAGACACCCGTAACTGCACACACTTTACAAGCAGAAAGGTAAAATTAATTATTTGTAGTATGAATTATGAATTATTTTTACAGGTTTATAAATAGCAGCATTTCTTGCCACATACAGGGAAACATACAATAGCTGGGATTATGCAATTGAACTTTCTGCTATTCTATAAAAGGAGTTTTAAACACAGAATAAATATTTTACTTTTGAATGTTTAAATAGAGTTTACTGTTTAAACACTTCACATAGATGGACAGAATCGTGAATAATAGAAATGGGAAAGACATAATGTGTTAGATTTTTTTTATCTTCTGTTTGTACAAATTGACTACCCTTTATGAAAAAAATAACTTTTGGGAAGGGTTTGTTTGTTTGTTTGTTTCAAAGGACTAGTATTTCAAATGATGGAATTCAGATTCCGTCATTTCTACGGGCAACACCCACTGTAGGTGCATCAACACTGGATGCAGGAGTCTACTGAATTCCCTTCTTGTGCATCCAGAAATTATGGTTGGTGTCTGTTATTTTGGTATATCCCCAAATTAAGGGAGGTTTTCCAGCTTACTAATGACCTGCCAGTGGAGGTGTCTGGTATAGTGTGAGATTTTACTAGGTGATGGTTCAAACACTGCGCTAATTACAGAGAAGAATTTAATAAGCTCTGTCATCCCACAGTGTTCTCTAGTTCCAAATGAAGTTACTTCATGGAACTAAGGTTCTGGATTTTCATAATAAGTGCATTTAATCTGTAATTTCTTTAATTTCAGATGAAGTGCCAGAAAATATATATAGCTTTCTCCAGATTTGCAAATATAGCTCAGACCCAGTGTTTGGATTCTTGATCAAAACCTCTGGTTTCTGGAGTGGCTGTTTTTTCCAATATAGATTATTTATATAAAAATATCTTAGATCTCGCCTGTAGCCCAATAATTAGAAATGACTCCTTGTTTCTCCAGAACATTTAAACTAGAAACAAAATTAGAAAGATATATTTTTTAAAATCTATAATAAAATAATAGAAGCAAAATATGATATATCCTCAGGAAAATAATATTTGCTCTCCCTTTTTTTTTAATCAAATTCCCTACTCTGAAAGTGCCCCACATAGGTTGCATCATAGTATTAGTCAGAGTAAATTATGATCTTAGGTCTAAGTATGTGACCATCTATTGAAATATGCAGTGTGTAAACTAGAGTAATTCTATCATTTCTCTTTTCTCATGAATTTTTGGACAGTCACAGGAAGTTTTATCGCTTCAGTATCATAAGCGTGATTTATTTCCACTCGATATCTGGCAGATTGACTCTTGGCATGGAAATGATTTCCAGGGAAGCTCAAAAAGCCAATTGAACCATTGCTGAGAACCAATAAAGTAAGGAATAGAGTTGCTCTTTTTGGCAGAGCACTAGATATTCAACATTAATGAGGCCTGTGTCACATCGGTCAGCAACACAAAAGATCAGGTTAAGACTGTGAAGCAGTCAGTGAATCAAAAGCCATGTCTTGTCTTGCAGCTGCTCTCGTTGTTGAAGCAGTGACAAAAGACAGCACTCACACTCACACCTGTGCGGTCCAGAAGTCCAGGACTTCCCTCTCTCTTCCTTCCAGTGCCTGCTCCAGACCACCTTGGCAGCCCCTACAGGTGTGCTTCCACCCAGGCTTGCTGTGGGCAGACATGGGCTGCCAGTCTGGCAAGGAATGACTGCACTGGGCAGATGTAGCTCCCTGTCCCAGACATTGTCACCTGTGTGTGCACAACGCTGCATTTATCTTGCAGAGCACTGTGATTCAAACAAGTTGCTAATTCTGATGCGCCCTAAAAGTCAAAGCACTATTTCAACTGCCAGACTGTGACTAGCCTTTAATTCTTTTTCTTTTTTCTTTTTTTAGGCAAATTTTTAAATTAGAATGAAATGGGCTAATGAGATATCTCAATGAGCTTGCTCTCCCTTTTCTTTCAGAGTATACAAATATTACACATGTGTTAACATATAAAGAGTGTAAACATAATTGGTGTTTATATCTCAGAACATTAATGATCACTCTATTTCTGTACAGTTCTTTTTGTTCCATACTTTATCCTAAGAATCAGTTCAAAAGAATTTTAATGGGAAAACTGAATATAAAAAATTCTGCAAAGAAAAATACCTAAACATTTTGTAAGCTCATTTACCCTTTTCACAGATGCTGTTACCATAACAACTTGAACTGTCACTATAGTAATATTCTTTTATTATGAAAAACAGTATTTTTTTGTATGTAAGGTATTTTCATAATCTACATCTCCAAAATTAGGATTATTTAAAACATTTTATGGAATATGTTGCAAAGTTTCATAGGACAGTATATGCAAGGGACATGTTTGAAAAAAATAAGTTTAATTTCTATGTCAAAAAAGCTAAAAAGCTTCTCCTAAGAGATAAATGAAAATTTACGTACTTATATTAGGAGGGCTTTACTATCTCCCTACGAATTTATTTTTCCACTCACTTAATTTGTTGGCTTATGAAAATCAGAAAATATTAAGATATTTTTATAAGCTTATTTTTGCTTCTCACATGTTTCTCTTCTCACCTTTATAAGAGTGATAAGTATTACTTAAAAGCTGATAATTTCTTTTTATATATGTAAGAATCTAAGAATCAAAAAAAGTTAGTGTTTGAAAATATCTTCAATTTAAAAAACAAACCACCACTATAGTAAAATATTAATGTATTATTTTAATTGATGTAAATAATAGAATATATAATATTTCACATCATATATAATTTGTAAGTACTAACATTTTCCCCTTTCTTATGCAGCTTCTATAGGTTCTGAGAGAAAAGTCTAAATTTTCTGGATCCAAACAATGTACTGTAAGTATATTATATTTTTCTACCAGGTTCTGTTTACTTCTCTCATTGCAGTTTCCTAATTTTTTTCCCTTTGTGAAATTTTGTCTTGCTTTTTCTGTATGATGAGAGGCTGGTTCCCAGCTCTCACACTAGTTCTCCAAGGGTAGAAGACTGGATTCCAAAAAGAGCCTTGGCAGAAAAATCTAAGCAGTTATAAGTTAGGCTCTATAGAGCAAGCTGGTTTTTAAAAAACAAACAAAAAAAAAATGTAAAAAACCCCACCTGAAACAACAGAATTGAAATTTTCAGAGAGATGCTATTTTTAAGCAAGTTGTTTTGAATCATTTGTATATAAACTCCATCAGAATTCTAGTACAAGTTGAAAAGAAAATTGGATCAGGAGGTCGATAACGCAAATGAGATATTTTAATTTCATCAGGTCTGATTGTGTTTCTGGTATCTATTGTTAGACTCATATTTTCCCTACATGTTTTGTCCTGCCTGAGGGCCACTTATTTTGAAGACGCTGTCCTCAGAGGTGAGGGGAGAACTTCTGTGTTTCCCTGTGTTACTGCCCACCCCTGAAGGGCTACTCAAGCCTTATTAATGGAGCCCCTGGGGCAGATTGGAGGGAAACAACACTGAATGATCAGTGTTTGTAAATATATAGACAGGTGGTTTCCTTTTAGAACAATTTGGTTCAGGGCTGGGGAAAGTCCACAGAACATGGAGTTCCATGGGTTACTGTAAGTTTGGGTTTTAGGTGGGAATGCCCAAGTACTTTCCCAAAGGGGGAGTTCTGTGATCTCTCTTCCAACACTGTGGATCTGTTATAAGACCGTGATCGTGCACAGTCCTTGGGTGAGGAACTCTAAGATCTAAAGCCTCCCTAGAAGGCAGTGTAATTAAACTGTTATAAGATGGAATTTGAGACAATTTGGTGTTTGAGACTTAGAATTTTGTAGTTGTATTGCTGGAAAACTCAGCCAAGTCCTGATTCAGAAGCCTTCCTTCCTACTGTAAGGGATAACAACTGCAGAAAGGTTAGAAGTGTTGGAAAATTTTCTCTTTGATGTCATGTAGAGACTGCAGGATACCTATGTTCTGACGTAAACAGTGTTTAACAAAGTGCAGTATAAGTTTTCTGGTACTGAATTTCTGTTTTAGGTGACATTTGCTGCTTCAGTGTGGCCAAAGCTGTATTCTCCATAACGAAGCCACTAGGCTTGTTCATTTATTTCTTGTTCAGGCAGCTCCTTTCTTGGATTTTGTGTGGAAGACACAGTCATTCATCAGACACTCTTTATCTGAGCAAATTTCTACTTCTATTATGAATGTATTGACCTTTGCATATGTAACAATGTGAAGAATGCTGGAGGTCATTTCTGAATGCATTTTAATGCCATAATTGCAAAATCTACAAGAGTGTTCATTTTATAGAAAGAAGGCCTATCAAGTATAGAAATTATAAAGGATTTCCAATTTACATTCAGTTATTTTCTGTTCCCACATTTAGCATTTTTTCATGCTGTAGAGTCTTTTAAAAAATATTCACACTTTCAGTAATTGCATTGATAAAACACCAAAAGGACTTCCAGTACTGCCTTTAGCTATTTTTCATTTTCATCTTAATATAATTATCTCATTTCTCACTGCTGTCTTATCTGACACTATGTAATAGGTCTTTAGGACAGAGTGGGAGCTTTCAAGTAGGTATGAGACCATTTTTAATCGTAACATTTATCTCTATAAGCATGTATCTACTATATAGACACCGGCAATATGCGTGCATAACACATTATTAGTTTTATATATAGAAATTCATAGTGGACATAACACCTAGTGTCTGTAGAGTATTCTATTTCTACATAACATCTTAGATAAACTTCTGGAGCAGTACTACAGTAGCAAATTTATGGTCACAACATAGACACTGTGAAGCAGTGACACTGATAGGTCTTAGTTTTAATAATGTGAAATTTCATCTTTTATATGTTGAGGGCAAAAGTCCAACAGTAGCTACTCTACTACCTTTTTTGATAAGTTGTGAGAGAGGTATTAAGTCTTTAGTTTTAATGTTTACATTTGGAGGTATGCTACATTCAACAAGGATTTAAGTAGTGTGTATTTTTAAAATATACACTAAAATATTTTTATGCCTTGAAAGGGCCTGGATCATATTCAGTGTTGGTTATTCATATCCAGAAATATTTCTTTTTTGTTATTGAAGACAATGAGAGAGTTCTTGCAACAACAAAAAATAATTTACCTAATGAATTTTGGGAAAAATCAAGTCACCTCTATAAGATCAAACTCTGATACCAGTGTGAAGTTTGTACAGAACGGTTTTTTACTCCCAATTTTGTCCTGTGCCCAAGTTGCTGGAATACAAAATTGTGCTTACAGTTCTGTAAGGGAAAATTTGGGTGCAGGAGCCAAAAAACACTCCTGCTTGTAGAAGCAAGGCAGAAGTGTAACTAGCCCTAGCTTGCCACTGTATATTTATTCTGCCCCTGCAGCAATATCAAATGATCAATGTCATGCAGAAAATCTGAAACCTTGGAGGGGTTCCAGTACAGGGTTTGCAAAGGATGGTAAGATCTGTAAGTCAGCCTGTGCTCAGATGGAGCAGTGTCGCTGCTCTGGATAAAGCTGGGCATCATTCTGCTACTAGTGTAGGTGCCTGGAGCAGGGCTTAGGGCAAAAGCTGTGCTGCAACCTGGTTTTTTTAACATTCATAACTCCTAAATTTCCGTGTTTAATAAGTGGAGTGAACATTCACAAGAGACAGTAGATTGACTTGATTTTTGAGTACTTTCATCTACTTATTCCTTTAACAAAGTTTATGTGGAACAAATCTTCTAGGTTCCCCCTTATTCTTCCACCTCTTGTTTTGCACGAGGGATACTGTATTAATGCTGTTTACAAGTCTGTGCTGTCCTTTGAATCTGAGGTACTAACAAAGCTAATTAACTAGCTTTCTTTCCAGTCCTACCTTCCTCTTCATTTGTAAGCATTCTGTAAGCCTGCCAAAGCAGTCAGGCAGTACCTATCAAATAGGTTGGCTTGTGTTTTCAGGGTCAGTTTGGAAATTTTTTTTTTTATGTTATGAACTTCCTAAATACAGTCAAGTAATTTTTTGGGTCTTGTTTTGCTCTCTTACCATGCTCATTCACAAATTTCAATGAAAAACCTACTTATAAGTAAGGCTGCATTCACTGCATTCTTTACAGCATGAAGAGAAAAATATGCAAATATGTTGGATTTTTTAGGTAATCATAGGATTTTTCTACAAATAGAACTAAATGCTTGCACCTAAAATGAGTCCCAAATTTCAGGTTCTAAAAGTTATGTTTTATCTTGCAGTGCTAGTGGGACTAGAGACCTAGAGCACAAATTTAGTGCCATAAAATTCCACTTAGAGTTCCGAATTTAAAAATACAGTGTATAACTATTAAAACCTTGATATCAGGATCAGCAGTTTGAAGGCAGTAGATGATTCCACACTCCTCAGGAATACCTACCACTTTCCAGGTGGTCTGTGGATGAGAAGAAAATGTCCCATCACATTACAAATATTACAATTGTGAGGGTCTTGGGACACTGGTGTCAAACCATGTATCCTGCCTTGATCCAGGAGAGAGTTAATTTTCTTTCTAGTAGTTGATATGATACTCTGGTTTTGATTTATTTTTACCTTGTTGCATTAAAATTTTAATGAAGACCCCCTACAATTTATTATCCAAGCTACTGTGAGACTCATCTTCTCATAGAATTGTTTGGATTGGAAGGGACTTTAAAGATCATTTCTTCCAATGCCTCCAACATGGGACATCTTCTACTTGGCCAGTTTGCTCAGAGCCCCATCCAACCTGGCCTTCAACACTTCCAGGGATGGGGCAGCCACTTCTCTGGGCAAGTGTTCTAGAACCTCACCACCTCCCAGTAAAGAATTTCTTCCTATTATCTGATCTAAACCTGCCCTCTGTCAGTTTAAGGCCATTCCTCCTTGTCCTATTACTTCCTGCCAATGTCAAATGCCCTCTTCCAGCTTTCTTCCCCAGGCAGAACAACCACAATTTTCTCAAACTACTTTCATACTGGAGATATTTCTTCCCTCCTTTTCTCCTGGTTTTAAAAATAACATTCTTGAATGCTAGACTAAATTACACTCCAATTCTTTTCTGTATTTCCCAATAAAAATTGCAAAAAATTAGTTAAGTCACTTTAGCGACTCTTATACCAATATTAAGCAGTGCAAAGCCATGATCAAGTTTATTCCTTTTCACAATTAATTGTATCTCAAAGTCTACATTTTATGGTAATTTATTAATTTGCTAACATTTTTTTCTATACAATATCCATGTTTAGGCAACTTAAAATAACATTTACTGAATTTAGGAAATTCAGTTTCCCATGTAATAGTGCCCATAGGTGGCTAAAGATTATCTGAAACTTAAAATGATGGAGGAGAACACTAAATCCTAAATCCTTTATGGCTATATAGAAGACCTTTAGCCATCCAAAGTAATGCTTTAAGGGACTAATCTCAAACAGCATGTGCTTGCCATTGCTTTCTGAAGGCAGGGGATATTTGGAAAAGGCGAACAATCTTAAAATGCTTGTTAAGAATGAGAGATAAATTAGATTTTAAGGATTGCCTTAGAGGTGGATCATTGTGAGAAGGAAATGGGATGAAACTTACCTTTTTGATATTGAAATAAAAGGAAGAATTCATAAAAATATAATACACTTGAATAATTTTGGACAAATTTAAATAATACTAAATTGGAAAGAGAGGTATAACAGTAAGATTTTGATACAAATAAACTCTCCATTTTTCATTACTCACATCCTTGATTCCTAATGATTCCTAGCTCTATAAAATAAAATGAGTAAGTAATGACAGCTCAATTTCATGCTCTTCAGCAGTAGTAGCTGGGTCTTGCTCACAAATGAGAAAGCTTGAAGCCCAAATCATTCCAAAGTTCCCCCTGCAACAGTGATTGTACATTTGCATTACTGTTCATGTTTTCTGTTGAGAGCCAACAACCCATTCAGCGCCTTCTGAAGCTCAAGTGTGTTATTTTTAAAAGATTAATGGTTCTACAGAGTGGTAACATACATAATTAGGAAGCTTGTATTTCCACATTTAACCTAATTCAATGCCCTTCACTTCAAAGAAATGTAGAATTTGGCATTCTAGCTGAGTTCTGTCAAAACATGAACCAAAAGCAATGTAGTTATAAGAGAAAGTAGAATGAAAGCAAGACTGAAATTAACTTGATCAAGTTAGAGTCAAAGGCACCTTTTCATCAAGTAAGACAGGTGAAATTATGAAGAACATTGATATAATTGTTAAATCTGGAAAAATTAGGAACAGTATCACACAAGGAAGGCTATGGCTAATGGCAGCATTTATGATAGGTACTTGAAAGGTAATGGAGCCTGCAGTGGTTAGCATGGCAATAAGCTAAAGCTAAGCCATTATATTCAAAATACTATGTAACTGTAACCAGCAGGAAGGTACCCATAAATTCTAAGATTACTGCACAGGATATTTAGAGCTGTCTGAATAGCTGTTTCTTGTTTAACCGTAAGAAATAAAAACACAAACACATCAGAGAGCATCAAATGTAACTATAACTCTTTTTATATTTGTATTTTCTTTGATTAATTTGGGAGATGGCTTTTATTTCTCCATTAATGTTTTATTTTTCCCCACTGTGTCTATATCTAAATTGGTCCTGATTATGTCTGAAACCAGGAATTGTAAGGGAATACAAATATAGTGGGTTATGGTATGCAAATGTTTAGCATACTTCATCCAAAAGTTGAAATATGGATTATAAAAACTTGTTACAAAACTCGTGTTAAACTTTTTTCTTTTACTACTATTCATCCCTGAGACTATTTTAATGACTGAAAAGTAATTCTAAGAGTGTGAAAAATATTTAGTTCAGGTAATAGATTTCAGAATAGCACATGTATATGAGGAAAAAGAATAGGGAAAGCATTCTCTGCAAAACCAGGATGTAGCAAGTAAAACACAGATATCATAGGAGGTAAAGCACCTTGCAAATTTTAGGGACAAGAAATTTTGGTTTGATAAACACACAGACAAAATTCTTAGCTAGCTCTAGAAATTCCAAGAGGAACTAAAAACTTTCTAAGTAATAGTTCTTTAATAATGGGTCTTGAATAAACTGCCAACAAGTGCAAAACAGTGGGTCATGCACGAATATAAGGATATTGGAAAGATAGAAAAAAGAAAATTCTTTTGAAAAAAGTTTTCCTGGTTTTTATACGTAAAATAATAATCTTGGAAACATAGATGATTCATCTCCCCTCTCCTGGTGAGTCATGTGCTCTGTCTAGGTCTGGGCTCCCCACCAGGGCAAACTGAAGCCAGTCTAGCAAAGCACATGAAGATGATTAAGGGCTTGCAGCACCTCTCATATGAGGAAATGCTGAGAGAGCTGGGACTGTTCAGCCTGGAGAAAAAAGGCTCAGGCTTATCCATGTGTACAAATACCTGATGGTGAGATGGGGAGGGAAGCAAAGAAAACAGATGGTATTTACTATTGCTTGTTTTTATGAGTACCTTTAATGGATGTTGCATGAAAAAATTAGGAGTCTTGGTAGATGTATGCAGCTCAATTTAAATAATTAAATAATTACAAATAGTGTAAAATTTATATAAGGTTAGACTAGGAAGAAAATGTTGATTTGGCTAGAAGTGAAAAGAATTATGGAAATCATTTCTGTGTAACAAAATCTGCCGCGGTAAAAAATATAAATTTTGCACAACCTCTTCTGCTCCTGAAATAAAATACTGGAGTGGACATAATGTTCATAAATTGAATTCTTTTTGAGGTCCACTATCTCTATAGTAAACACTGGTAAGGCATAGGAAGAGGGAAGGAAAAAAGCTGGTGAATTAAGTAATGATGTTTGGCAAACCTTCATAAAAGGTTTGATAATGGCAATTATAATACAAATATCTACAGCAATGGAAAAGTTCAATAGACCTCTGATAGTAAATATAATTAGTAAGAATTCCAGAATGGACATTGACTATAATCTGTATCCTATGAGGGTTTTCTTTCTTCCTTTTTTTTTTTATTTAAACCAACCGTGCTAACATTAGTAGTTAGCACACTAATTACTCACAGATCCTGCCTAGCTCTTGACCCAGCCACTCCAATGACTCAATTGCAGTCTACTAGAGAGCATGAGGCTGCATTGTATCACTGCTTGTTATGTGATCTTTTTACTTCTCATCCTAATATACTACTCAAACAGTAAAACACACACTATTTTTCAGTGTATCGCAGCTTCCACGTTGATGTTATTTTCTCAGGACCACAGGTTTGGATAGCAATTCTTGATTCATGGAAGAGGTTTCCAGCTGAAATGTGCAGTCCTAAGGAGAAACAGTATGTGAATGCTTTCATATTTTCAGCTGCTTGACTAGAGTGTTGCTTTAGACCATCAGACTTTGCTGACAGAAAAGTACAACAGTACCTTTACATCAATTCAAAAGTTTACAGAAAAGAATCACAGCAAGGCACATAGTATTTCTTTGGCTTGCTTCCTAAGTCAAGCTCTTCCTAAATAGTATGACAATCTCTCAATGCCTTCAGTAAAATAAAAAGCAAGGAAACCTTGGAAGTCCACAGAAACACCTGTAGAATGAGCTAGTATCCTTTCTGGTTATCAGTTGATGAGAATGTATGGTAAGGTGACTTGGAGATGTGCTAAAAAACTAAAGGAATAGACTGGAATGATGGTGCAATCTGAAAATCTGATACACAACAGGATTAAAATTAGATAATTTTAATATGTTACTTAGTTACTGTTATATCTTTCAGTATTTACTTATCAAATAACACAGAAGTGGATTTTTTTTACCATACCCACAGGAAAACACTTGAATATGACTTGCTAAAATTGACCTTTACTTATACATAGTGACTTTTACATGACAGTATTATGATAAACTGACTGTAGCTTCAGATTTATTACTCAACCCTGACCTTTGGCTATATTAGAATATTGCTTTCAACCAGACTAAATAATAATGTCTCTGTGAAAGTAAGGAACTGGCAGATCCGAGATGTCAATTGTCAGCTCAGTTTTCCTTTCACCTGGGATTACAGCATGTCACAGTGCTTTATTGATCTGAGAGTCGTTAGAGTTCAGTGTTATAATTTCAGTTTTCCACACAGTGCAATACAGTGCACTGTAAAAAGCACAAAGCATGAACTGGAGCATGACCCCAGTCACTGGCCAAAAATGTTGATACTGGTCAAAATTTGGAATGTTTATTTAATCAGAAATAAGTATAGTGATTTTGATTTTTTTTCTTTAATTGGAATATGCAGCCAAAATATCTTTGGAAATATATTCAAAATGATCCTTCCAAAATGATGACTGCAGGGTATTGTGCTGGTTTAAGGTCACCCTAGGACAGATATTTGGTATATACTGGAAATAAAAACTTGTTTGAGATTTAAACAGCTTAGTTTTGAAGTTACTAGAATTCTTCAAACAATAACGTTGTTGCAACTACATTATACTCCTATTTAGTATGGCATAATAAAATATTTTGATTTCATTATTTAATGTAACATTAATTTTTATTATACTATAATGATATTATAATTATTTATATTATGAATCATACTTCAAAGTAACTTCTTGACAACTTTTTTATTATGTGTCAGTAAGGCCATAGATTTTGCTGATATGTTTTTATTCAGTAAAATCAGTATCCATTGTTAAAAACTGTTTAGGTAGTCAGAAAATTTTCATTCTACTGCAAGCTAGAGTATAACAATGAATAAAAGCCCCTTCTTCCAACTTCCACCCATGCTCCTGAAGAATTAATGGAATGGAATGTTGTTCTAGTGGTGCAGCAGCTTGATGTGGCCTTGCTTTTCAGATAGGGACTGAAATCAGTAGGATTCTTTCTTTATGACTATGATTATAATCCCATAGAAAGTTGCATTATTTAGATAATTGATTTATGTAACACGTACATGAAGATTAAAGAGACTGACATACTATTGGTGCCAGGATTCTTCTGGATGCCAAAGCACATCTCTGCTACATTCAGGCCCCAAACAATTTTCAAGTATAGAACCATAGAACAGAGCTCAGAGCTGCATCCAACCTGTCCTTGAACACTTCCAGGGATGGAGCATCCACTGATAAGGACAGCAGAACAGAACAGTGTTTTACTTACTTGATAATGATAGTAGAACAAGCAACATTTACTCTTGTCAAGGACAGTAGAACACAACAGCACAGCTTTGGAGAAATGAATAAAGTATGCAACTTAGGCAAACAGAAATTATGCAAAATGTAAGCAGAATACCAGCTCAGCTCTGCAAGGCTGACAAAGCAGAAGTCTGTCAGCCTTGCAGAACGACATTGCAATCACTCAGAAGCAGGGGTCAAGGAACGGCCACCTAAAAGGACACAGGCCATCGAAGACAGACCCTCAAAGAACCACATAAGGACTTCTGACATATGGGCCAGACTGCTGTGGTAAGGGGGTGACTATGTCAAACAAAGGCAAGGAATTGGGGTAGCTAATGAGTGTATAATCAGTACGTATGACAAAAACTCTGTTCCAACACTCATCACACTCAAATGGGGGAAGGATCCCCCAAGTGGCCTGCATGCTGTAATAAAAAACACCAGCTTTCTAATATTCAAAACTGTGTTAGAAATTTCTATCTGGCTGATTTTGGTATCCCCACGGCCTCCCTGGGCAACCTGTTCCAGTGTCTCACCACCCTCACAGTAAAGAATTTCTTCTGTATATCTGACCTAAGTTTCCTGTCTTTCACTTTGAACTCATTTCTTCTTGTCCCATCAGTACAGTTCCTTGTGAAGAGTCTCTCTCTGGCTTTCTTCAGAGACTGGAAGGTTGCTATGAGGCCTCCGCCAAACCTTCTTATCTCCAGGCTGAACAACCCCAACTCTCTCAGCCCATCTTCATAGCAAAGCAGTAATCCTCTTATCAACTTCATTGCCTCTCCTGGACTTGCTCCAACTTTTCCATGTCCTACTTACATTGGGGACTCCAGAACTGTATGAATATTCATAAAGC
This sequence comes from Pheucticus melanocephalus, assembly GCA_013398405.1. Lineage (NCBI taxonomy): Eukaryota > Metazoa > Chordata > Aves > Passeriformes > Cardinalidae > Pheucticus > Pheucticus melanocephalus. The sequence goes on along the minus strand of VZSJ01002102.1, from coordinate 583,224 downwards.
TGTTAGTTGTTGCATCTTACAACAGTTTGTCATATATTTCTGACCACTCTACTGCTGCATGGATGTCTTCTCTGTCCAAATTATTTTTAAGGTATTTGCATTCATTGAACATGAAACTAAGCAGGTAGTTATCCATAATATGTATATACATATTTTAATAAGGTTGTTAATGACTTCTAGAAGACAAATTGTTGGATTGCTTTACTTGTTCAGTGAAATTTAGTTCACAGTGAAAAAAGAAAGAATGTCTCCATACGTTAGGAGTGCTTTTATGGTTTAATATTTTCTTCAAATGAAATACATGTTGGTGGGGGTTTTAATGTTTTAGGCATTCTTGTGTGATTATTTTAAGCGTACATTTTTCCTTTCTTATTCATGATGGATAGAAACATACCTTACAAGCTACCAAAGCAACTTAATAAGAATGGATGTAAAATAAAAAACATTGATCCTGTCTTATAAATAGCAATCTCCTTCAAATTCACGTTTGTTAAAACCTAATTTTGTAATTATTATAGTTGAAGCCATACTCGGGTATTGCACATAATATTTTATACTTTGAAACTTGATGTAAAAAATTCACTGGCAGTCATTGAACCATCGCAAAGAGGTCTCCAAGGATCTTGCTTTAAAATCAGAACTGTTTGCAACAGATACAGGATTTTACTAGTTTGATGGCGGCAACAAGGTTACCTTTAAAATGTTTGTGTTAAAACAAATGTACTTTCTTGAAAAAAATTAATCATGTGATGCATTGCAAACAGCCATCAGTCAGCAAAATGGCCATAGAAAAATATTCCAACAACTATCGTTCACTTTATTTGACTGATCTGCTAGGGCCAGTATGCCAGAAGCATTTTGTTATCCCAAGAACTCTAACCTTCATCTCACTTAAGGAAAAAAATTAAACAAATCAATTGTCATTCTCAGCTCTTTAGAAGACTCTGCATCTTATTTTACAAAGCAAATACTTTTTCCTATTATGAAGGAGGAAATAAAAATGCAACTTCTGTCTAGAAATTACTGCTTAGCTTATTTCTATTTTATGAGCATTTCTTCCCCCTGACTGAGAATGCAGCTTAATTGCTCAATAAAAGTGTAAGGTTTTAAGACAAAAAACCTACTATAAAATTAAATGAGATTTAAAAAATGTATGCTAAACAATGTGTCAGTTCATTGCACCAGAGCTGGTGGCCTTGAGAGCTGAGAATTAGAGGGTCAGATTCATTAAAGCTGTATTATGTCAGACGAAGTTGAGGTGGTATTTTGTCCTAAGTTTACAGAATATTCAAATGCAGCAAAACTGACACAAAAATTTTGTGGAACTGATCACTACTGGGGATATGAGGTCTTTATTCACAGATGACCACATCTTCCCAAATGAAAGTAAAGTCACATTGCAACACTTTTCTGTTTGGTGACTCTGGGCTCTGTGACGTTTTTTTCTGTGAATTTTATTTATTGGGTAGTGACAAGGTAGACAAACTGAATTCTTCCTGTGTGCTCTGCTGTTCAAAATTAAAGAGAAAAGACTGTAATGCCTAGGTTTTAAAGCTCCTGAGAAGATGATGATGGAGATGCACCACAGGGGAAGGATTTTTGCCTGTAGCACTCTTAGAGATTCACAGATTTGTGAGTAAAACCAGTGCCTGACAGCTGGAGAAGATGGCACTCCACAAAAACTCCCATCAGCAATTGCCTTCCCTTCACGAGGCACTTGGTATTTCTGTGCTGGAAGAAATGTTTCAGATTTTTTAACCTTCAAACCATAACCAGGGTATGTTTTCATACGCATTTCAGCGCCCTGTCAAACAAGAGTGGCTTTTCAGGGGCTGTGACCAAGCAGTGGTCAAAGGGACATGCCCAGGACTGGTGTCTAGACAAGGTTTTCCCTTTCCTCTGCCTTTGGAAGAGGAAGGGATGGACACTCCTGGTTCAGGTGGGACTTAGGTGGCAGGATGCCATGCCTCCTGGCTGGCTGTCAGCAGGGAGCAGACCCTGAGAAGCCATTGATGAGACAGTTTGAGGCCAAGCAGAAGTTTCCAGTTTTATTTTGATAAAAAATCACAGAACTTGGGAGTGATTGCCGTTGTGCGGGTTTTTGGAATTATTTTTATAAACCAAAGCAAAAATCAGGAGCTTTATAAGGCAATGTGATATTAAATTTTAAATTGTAAATCCTTTCCATAATCCTCACCAGGATTAAAGAATATTGATTAATGAAATATTATGGACATTTTTACACATATTTGCTTTCAGGTTTTTAATGTATATTTCATTGTCTGTTAAATCCTTGCATCACTAGAGAGCCTAAAATAGCTTGCTCCTAAAGCTGAAGCCAAACGGACTTCATTATAGTAGAAATGGCATACTTTTATTCTACATTTTTTTTTCTTTTTGGTACCTCATAGATTTCTGTCTGCCACTTATCTTTGTTCTACAGTCTAGAGAAGAAAGAATTTCATGCTAGTAAGTATAGACAGAGTACCAAGTTAAACTCTCTGGCCCTACCATCCTCCTCAGTTAGGGAGACAGGACTTTTCCGTATAGGTTGCACCCCTGAATCTCAGTCATATTTGTTGTCAGAGAACTATAAATATTTACAGGAATATGCTGGCAGAATCTCTCACAGTTCTTATAATCTGTTATTAAAATTCTGTTTTGTGGATATTTCATGAATTTATAGAATTCCTCCTTGGTGAATACTAACATCATTACACACAGCTGAGCAGAAGGTGGCACAAATTTTGAGTCACTGACTGATTCAGGGCGAAGCATTTACCAGTGAGAAACACTTATCTGGACTTCAGTTACTCTGTTTGATGCCTCTGTTCTTCTGAGATTGATTCTGTTTCCAGATGGCCTCTGAATATTTGTAGGGATAAAAATATATGCATAAAGCATGTGGGAAAATTCCTCTTAAAGTAATGGAAAAGGAGGAAAAGATCCCACTTGGAAAAGTTCTGGGTAATGACAACTATTGTTGGTTCTCTCCAACCTTGTTGCAATGCCAGTAAGAGTAAGCTGAATTTTCAGTTCATGTTTCCAGTTCCTCCAACATATATTTCAAACCTGAAAGAAAAGGAAGAATATTTTCATTTGTGCTTTTTAGAAATGGTGATTTTGAACATGGTAAGATCAATGATCTGGTGTTGCAGTTCAAGAGCAGAGAAGTGCTGCTGATTTGTGTGGGAGTTCTCAGATTGCCACTGAAAAATTTAATTTTGGATTAATCTGATGCTTTTTCTCCTTCTATGTATTTCATTTTATGTATAAAAAGGTGAAGACACTCATTTTTCTGGCTACTTCAAGCAGTTCAGAAAAACCCAAAAACATCTCTCTTGCTCTGTTTTCAAATCTGGCGCCTTTCATTCAAAAAAAGAAGTCCTGGTATCTGGACACTACATATTAAAAACATTATGTGGATGTTGAAGCTATTATGTCCATTTTTAGGACGATATGCTTTTGATTTTCTACATATACATTTCTTTGTCAAACCCTTGCATCACTGAAGAACCTGAAATACCTTCAGATCTATGTAGGCCAAATATTTTCCTTCTCTGTTTAACAGTCCCTAGTTGGACCAGAGGCTTTTAATAGCTCTTGGTACTTGATTATATACAAAGACATAAACTATGTTTTCCACTGGGATTGTAGCCAGATATTTATTTTTGCTTAATTTTCCATTATTTTGTACATATTTTTGTGAGTCAGATCAGTCAAATATTTATTAGTGTAATAAAATATGATTGTACTATAGGCATCTGAGTAGGAGGTGCATGCTTTCCTTCATACAAACTTTCTTAAGAAATGCTTTATGTTTCTCTGAATAAATTAATCATTCAGAATTTCAAATGTTCTTTAAATAATATTTGAGTAACTCAGTGTATTACCAAAGAATTCTTTCACCCTCTTTGATATTCCCAAGTCTTTTGATTTCTTGGCACACCCAGAAAGCTTCACCACAAGTGATCAAGGTTGTGAATGACTTAAAACATTGTGGGAATTACCTTCTATCCTGATAAAATCATGTGGTAAGTGATGCACTCATTCATTTTGAATAAACTTTCAAAATTTGAAAGTTAGTTGGCGCTGATTCTTCCACAATGTCATTTTCTGAAGCAGCCTCAGTACTCAGTCTGAACCACTTTGCCATGCTTTTTGCTGCATAAATTATTAAGTTTTACTTTGATGTTTTCTTTCATTTTAGAAAATATCAGTTACCAGTTGGAAGGAACCCTACTCTTCTTCAGTCTGGGGGACTCAGCAGTGAAGAAGAGAAGAAACTTTTTAATTTTGCTCTGCCAAGCCTGGGTCAGTCAATGAAGCAGGCAAAGTATTGAAGAGCTATTCACCTTCACCCTAGAGCAGAGAGAGACAATTCTTTGTTCTCAGCTGTTGTATTTTATATAATTAGGATATATTTTTTCAATCATTCTGGATGCATTCAAGTTGTAAGTGGCTCAGGATGCACACAGTGAATTATTATACTGTTGGCCTATACCGGAAGCTTTATGAGCTGTTCTGCATCCTGATTTGTTAGAGGAAGATGAAATCCCATAAAAGTCAAGCTGAAAGCTACAAAAAACATTACTGCTTTGTTTTTCCTATTTATGAAGCACTGAACTGTAGAGTACTCTAATGATAGCTTGTATTAATTTTAACAAACTTGAAAATCTTGCTGACTAGTCTAACATTTAGGTCCTTTTTCATTCTCTTTCTCACCAACCTTTAGCTTTTTGCTGGAGGCACCACATTTGTTATGTTAGCGTAAGCAGATAATTGCAAATAGTTGTAAAATGAAACACCACCACTGGTAAAGCTGAGAGGCTTTTAAAAGTTTCATCCCACCCAGCTACAAAAAAATCAATTTAAATTAAAATATGTGGATTGTGAACATAGCAGTTTTATTAAAACAAAATCTTTTTTTTGTTTGTTTGTTTTGCTTTTTAAATAGCTTCAGTTCTGTTAGAAAATATAGAAAACATTCTGTTTCCTAAAAATAGCATTTTCTGGTTCTTGTTTTCTACTTGCACTTGAATGGTGGAATTTACCTTCAGAAACTACCCATGAGATTTGGGGGGAAAAAAAGTATTCCCTCTTCTCACAGACTGGTTTTTAACTAAAGGTTAAACTGTGTAGCTGTTGAATCTCAGGTGATCCCGAGTTGTCTGTTGGAGGTGAAGCTCTTTTGTAAGCAGGGCTTTATTTTTGCAAAGACACAGGGAATGTGTTGTAGGGGGTGTAGGTTATAGTGCCTGATGTGTTGTCCTGAAGACATGAAGAAGAAAATACTAAAGAGGGAATAATCAGTGTTAAGAGAATAGCACAGGCACAGCAAGTGCCTCCTCGTAAGATACGTTTAGGACATGAAAAAAACAACTGTTGGTTCATTCGAAACCTTAACCTGCAGCTGCATTTACTCATGTTGCTTCGAACTTTATTTATGTCTAGGCAGAATATATTTTATATATGTCCTGCAAACATTACAGCTCTTAATGCTCTCTTTGGCCTTTGTTCTGTATCCCATTATCCTGTGTGAAATCCATCTTGCGAGCAGACACTGGGCACAACATTACATGAGGCTCAATGAAGTTGTTATAGTAAAATTTAATGGGATGTGGACTATGTGCTGGCCCTTTTCCAAGGATGAATTTGACCTTTTTTTTGCTTGAATTTCTGATTTCTTCCTTTGTGAAAGCTCCTCTATTTCTGTTAAGGTCTCCTTATGCTCCTTAGAAATTAATATGTATTTTAGTTCTTTATTAAAAATGTGACAAGAATACTAGGAACAAGGTAATGTTTTTTCTATTCTTTTATCTTAGTGAGACTACTTGCAGATAAGGAAAAAGAAGGAAATACAAATTCACTGGCACTTCATAAATATTATTTGTAAATCATATCCTCAAAATCATATTCCTTCTTTGTTTTTTTCCTGTCCCATTTTAAGATCAGCACATGCCCCAGGGGACCTTGAAAAAATTGGAAATATGTTATGACCACTTTTTTTATTTCCATGCTACACAAAAGAGTAATCCATATTGCAGCACTGTAGTTCTTTGATCTCTTGACTTTATTATGCATGGAGAATGTATATTGCATGCACAGGTGTTTACTAAGCTTGTCTTCATATGATTCTTGATAAAACTAAGAACAATGTCCTGTCTTAAATCAGGAAATGAGGATATATTTTATAGTAATCATTTTCTAAACATCAAGTTACAGAATTCACTTTTACAGTCTGCCTAGCACTGACCTTTCAATACTTTTGTGTTATAATTTAATAATTTGCTGTCTTTTTCCACTATGGTAGTAATTTTAATGGGGTTTTTTCACAAAATAAGTGTGTATGCAAGTATTTATGCACCTTCAATTCTCTGTATGCTTCATGGAGGTCACATATTCAGGGAGAGCAGATAGATCAGGAAAAAATTCCTACACATATACACATGCACTCAAGAACAAATTATTTATGACAGTTTATTCTGATAGAAACAGAAATCAAGTATATTGAGTGAAAGGGAAAATTTTAGGCTAAAAAAAAAATACTTCTGTTGTTGTCCTTGCATTTGGAGGATAAATAGTAACCATATGCAGCTTTCCAGGGTTAATAAAATATCTTAGTGTTAGAAATGTGTAAGCAAATGGGAATTGCAAGATAGGAATAAGGCAAAGTGGTTGAATATCTTATTGCAGGAATTGTAAACTGATTTCACTTCAGGTCAGTTATTGATATTCATCAGAACTCAAACCATAGCTTCAACAATACTTCTTCAGCAATATTCTGCATTTGTCTCAAAAATGGTGCATTGTTAATTTTTTTAAAAGGAAAAATTAAGTTTAATATTAAAAAAGAAAAAAATCCCTTGCATTTTCAAAGTAGTTTTAAGAGGCAAAACCAAAAAGAAAGTGCTTTATATCAAGCTAAATAAATGACTGAAAGAAGAGAAGGTTGCTGCTTTCCAACTTCCTTCTTATGTCACAGCTTCAAAATGTGATTAACTGGTTGTTACACTGTGTAATAAATATGCTTCAACTGAAGAAGTGTTCAATTGGCTGTTAACACTTTAAATTAATCAGTGTGTACCTCACAGCCAGCTAGAATTCATTTTTGTGACTGTAAAGTGCCATCTCTGTCATCTTCTACTACAACATATATACATGGTATTCTCTACAATACCTTTAAAATAGCTCTAAAGTGATCTCCAGGGACCATACTTGTCATGAGATAATTACTGTCCTGTGCTGTATGAAACTCTTGACTGCTCTTCCTCTTCTAGGGTATCCCAGGAGAATAATCACTGTATAACAATGTCTTTTCTATTGTGATTTAATATCTTCTGCTGATTGACAAAGCAGTCAAAGATGAAATTGATTTATCTTGTTCCAGTAGTTTTGTGGCACAGTTTGAAGCAAAAAGACATTGGGCAATGATGTTCAGAGGTGTACAACTGTCCTCCTTTCTGAAACCAGGCTTCAGCTACCTACAGTTAAAAAGGTATACAACATGACATCTGGTAAGCTCGTTTTTCTCAACCACTTTTTGTAACCAGGTTAAAGTTCTCCCCAGATATTTCTTAGCTGCACAAAGCATAGCTGCTGATATGGTTATTAGATCTTTACACACCTGTGTGGTATATAAACACACAGGTGGAGAAGAGGCTGATATTCAGCGCCTGAGCAATTCACAGTTTGGGTCACCACTGCCAGGTGGGGTTGGGTTGTACAGGGTAGTCCAGACCCCCAAATATGGGAGGAGGTAAATAGAAGGAACTGTGCAGGCTGACTTAACTGAGCAGGGAGGGGGGAGGAAAAGTGCTGAGGAAACCTCTGGTTATGTGTACTTTTTCCTGGAAGAATGACACAACCACTTCTCTTAGGCTCCCCAAGGGATGGAAGATTCATCTTGGTCAGACTGAAGCTTGGAACACAGCTTCTGGGGCTAAAAAGTTGCTGTGGCCACTTGCCACCAGCACTAAGATTCAGGTTCATACACCAGTATTTCATGGAACAGTTTTTCACCTCACTTCTCTCCCAGCTTCTGTTGTGCGTAGGCCCCACAACAGCACCTCCTCATTCAGGGCACAAAGCCTGCATTATTTTGTAAGATTTAATTGTATATTTTTGTAAGATTTTTAAGGATTCATATCCTTCAAAATTCATGGTATTTTGAAAGGAAAAGGGAACTAGGTCAGAGGCAGCTTGGAAAGCACATGAGTTAAAAAAAAAAGCATTCACAAATGCAAATTAATATTTTAGTTGTCAAAAGAAGGATGACTGCTTCTTAAATATAGGATATTAGTTTAGTGAATGTTTTGGTGACTACACGGTCTTTTGAAATACATGCACCTCTTCACAAAAAAAAAAACAAACCCAAAACCAACACCTTAAATTTTATTTCTTATATAATTCAGCAAGGAAGCCTATGAAAACATGGCTGGCAACCATTTAATTCATTGTTTCATTTATTTGCAGAAAAAAAAGTAAAATAAAGTAAAAATTTCTGATTTCTCACTCTCCAGATGTAAGACAGAGCAAAAAAGAATAATATACCAGCGATTTGTGATAAAGTTTTTGATTTTTTCTTAAGATATATATGAAACTATTATCTTTATTTCCCCTTTTTCTTCTCATTTTCTTTGATTTGTGGGAAAATTAATAAAAGAAATTACATACACAAAAGCAGCCCATAACTGCTGCATACTCAAATTGATAAATGCGAACCATACCCAGAGTGATATTTAACAGAAATGAAAATATGAAGGTAGTAAAGTTATATCTCTTTTTTTCCCCTCTTCATTGGTTCTGTTATTAAATGAAAAAAAATCAGAATATGATGTATCTTCACAATGGACTCTTACATACTGAAACACCATTTAGCGTTATTAAAATGTGAGTTATTCCTGTAATTGAAATTTTTTTCGACACTAAAACAATGATTGATGTGCATAATATTCACTTGATAATTCACAGAAAATACAATAACAGTAAATTTCTAAAAGCAATTAAGTTGTCTTTTGTTAATATTGAAATTACAAGCAAAGAATACTTATTAAATTAATAAAACTGATGCATATATAATTGAGATTGAGGTAGAAACTAATACAAACTGAATTAAAATGTATTTTTACATATAATAAGCTTCTAATAATACTTCAGCTTGCTTAGGGAGCACAAGCTCAATCTATGCACCTCGATGCAGAAGTGAAAGTACATGTTGAGGTTAGGCAATGCTAAGTTAATAGTTGTACTCAATGATCTGAGTGGTGTTTTCCAGCCTCAAAGATTCTCTATCACTGAGAAGCTCATGACAGAAAGGAAGTTTTATAATTGGAAAAGCCAGCCCACTACTTCTTTTTTTCATGCTTCAGCAGAGTGGTTTCTCTGTTTTCCATGTAGAAAATAAGAACTTTTTGTCACCTTGTTGTTATGTTGTCATCAGTGTAAGATCCTGAAGATCATAAAGAAGGTCTCAGATGCTATGGTAGCAGTGACTTATGAGCCTGGCCAATCACTAAAAATCACTTAATTATTTTAATAAAATGAAAAATGTATTTTCTTGTAGAGACAAAAAACATTAAAAAAAAGCTGAAAAAACTGGAAGGATGAAGGGCACAAAGCAAAAATGAGCACAGAATGTAAGTGAAACAGTGTTGTGATGTGCAATGAAGAGTTTTATAGATAATTAAAAACAAGTGACTTGCAGAATCAACTTAAAAGTAGGAATTATATAAAGCCTTCCCATTCTGCTCAAGAAACAATTTGCCATACTTTGGCAATGCATGTTCTATGGTTGTTATATATTTTACAGAAAAAAAATGTTTAGAAAATACTGTTATAAATTATTTCTACACCACTTTTTGATCATTAATACCTATACTCAATCATAAAGACTGAATGCTCAGTATTTGAGGGAAAATATATAATAAATATACTTTAGAAATCTCTGAAATTGAGGTGAAATATGTCCCAGCCCATGTCAGGGGCACTGGAACTAGATGATCTTTTAAGATCTCTCCTAACCCAGGCCATTCAATGACTCTGTGATGAGTCTATGAAAAGCTTCAGTCTTACTGCAATCATCTAAAGTTTCCTACCTCTTTGTAGGTTATAAAAGAGAGGCTTCTTGTGCTTTTGGGAACTTAGACTTCTTGGATTCCAATTATTGTAGGTTCAGTGAAGTACCATGTGCTAAATATTTCTCTAATGTTGCTAGTTTAGGATTGTTTCTTGGAGAGAAAATTCTCTGAATGAAAGCAAAGCACTTTCTTCCAAACACAGTAGCTGTTTGAAGCTATTACAATGTTATACCATAGCTTTGTCAAATTTTCCTAGAAAACTTCCTAGAATGTGTTTCTAAGTAAACTATGTATCTGTTGTGTGCTTAGGTGTGAATGTTATTTCTAGGTAAATAGTGGCACTGAAGTCCTGCTCTGTTTCCTTCTGGAATTCCAAATAATCTCTCTAAAACAAATGTTTTCTATCCATGCTCAGGCTTTTGGCATAAGGAGTAAGAGAACCAAAGTGCAGGAAAGGCTTTGCTTCTCTGAGACTCTAGGTTTCCCTAATTTGTTCCCAAATACTCCACATTAACTCACCCAGATGAAGCAATACCAACAGGAGTTTTGCCACCCTTCAGTGCGATCAAGGCTGCTCACCAAACCACTGCCCATAATTCAATGGCTCAGTGTCAGCAGCAGAAAAACCCCGGCCTTTTCTTCACATACAACGTGCCTGCATCTTTTCTTCCTACTGCTTTGGAAAATAAGTGAAATATGCACACCTGAGCATCCAGCTGCTGGCAAGCCTCCACTTGCACAAGTCATAGAGGTGCAGGGTTACACATTAGCACCATCATAGTGGGAAAGTGATTCCTGTATTCTTTTTTGATTATTGTTCCAAGTTTCTTCAAGTGTAGCAAAGCATATAACTATGTTTTTGTTCTCTTCTTGATAGCAGGACTGACCTTCAACCAAATATTTAAGGAACTCTGCAGAGCCTGATGTGCTCCACACTGCATGATTTGATGGGAAGGAAGCCTACCTCCACAGGAGGGCATCGAGAAAATAAGATAAAGCAGCACTCTGAGAGGAACAGCAGCAGGACATATCTCAAAATATTACCAAAGGAAAAGTGTTTTCTTAAAGGGCAGCAGTCTCTATTGAAGAGGTAATACATTTGCATTGCAACATTTTAGAAGGTATGTGATTTTCAGTGCGGTATCATGGCATTCAGACAAAATGCCACACAAAAAAAGAGGGTTTTATAACCTAATGTGTGTCTTTAAAACCTGCTTGAAAGTTTATCTGCCACTATGAAAAACTTCAGCAGTTTAAAGTTCTGCAGCTTTCTCACCCAAACAAAAAAATATTTCTTTCCCCTTTAAAGAAAGGGACACAGATAAGTATTAGAAGTATTGTCTGGAACTTTAACTATAGATGTTGTATAGAGCAGATGTGGTGATAGCACATTGTAAAAAGTATTTCTTTCCAGTCCCATTTATTTTCTTCAGAATGTATTTCTGAAGGGGCCATCTAGGCTCTTACATTTGCATGTCAGGAACACTATTTTTAAAGAAAGGATTCAGAAAACCTACTTTAAATTTTGATAGTTACACACATACTGTCATATAATATTTTAGTCTGTATTTATGAAATGTTTCAATGTTCTATGATTATCATACTTGAATGTATAACATCAAGACTGAAGGCAAAGGAATGTCAGAAGAGATACATTATGAGAATAAAAATTACATAAAACTAGCCTTCTAAGTAACAGTCAGGCATGGCTCTGGCAAATGTCAAAACATATTATGATTATCATGTTCAAATTCATATCTGAATTATGCTATTGAGTAACTATGCCATGAACCCTGTACCTCGCCTGAATGTTATATAATCTTTCCCTCAGATTTAGCCAAAATTGTTTGCATTACTCTGGGCTTTAATTGTAACATGATAGAAGGAAAATAAACATCAAAACTTGAATGAAGTGCATACTAGGTGTCCTGTTTTAAAAAAAAAGCTAATTCTCTCTCCCCCACGAAATAAAAACTCACCTCCCACATAATAAAAAATATAGCCATGACTAGATTTATTAAAAATACTAACCAAATTATTCCACTTGTCTGCAAACACATTCTGACTTCAAAGTCCAAATGCAAATATATGACATGAGCTCTTAACTGTCCTGGTTTATCTGAGCATGATTTGATTGCCTAAACATCCTCTTCTGCCTATGTGCTGTAGCATTAGAAATGGAGCAATACAGTTGCTGATGGTCCTACTTGTTACAGCAACAGTCCTTCACTGCTGAATCCCATCTCTGACAGGGGCCCCTCACAGGTGCATGGGGAAAACATACCGAACATATATCTAGAGTACAGAAATGATCCTTCAGTGTTTCTTCCAAAAGTCAATAATTTATATTTTATTATGATTTTTTCTCCTATATCATATACACTAGCTTTTGATGGATGTTCTTTTGTTACTTCTTTCACCATGTCTTATCCCGTTTTGGTTACTGCTAAATTCCAGGGCATAGTTATCTGATTTACAGTTGTCATTTTCTTTCACTTGCTTTAAATCTGTTGCTTGATAGTTTAAGGGCATCATATAGTTCAGGTGTTTCAGCATCAAAAAGTGAATAGATGGTTTTTTTCCACTTAATTGAGAGCCCTCATAGTGCTCTCTATCAGATTCTCTCCAAGTCATCCCTTTTCCAAAGTGGATAATATATAGCTGCCTATATATATATATATTTTTATATAGAAGCTATGCATTGGTTTGCCTCATCACCCTTTGTTTGATGTCTAGGTTTTGTTTTTAATTTTTTAAAAAATACTGATTGAAGTGTGTGTAACAGAATTTATCAATTTTCTTTCTGCATTGTTGCAGAATGTCTCTAGGGATGCTAAATGTCTCTAGGAAGCTGAAATTCCAGCAGTGATCTTCCTTTCCTCTGGCACTAAAGCTGATTGAAAGTAAAAGTAATCTACTTAACGTGCTGGCAATTTCCCATTGAAATATTGAGCAAATATCACATGATCTGTGTGATTTATTACTATTCAATTTATTGATCTCGTATTGAGAATGATTTATTAGCATGTCTGACAGAAACAATTCCTCAGACTCCTCTCCTGTAAAGAGTGGTCGAGATACAAGCTTCCTTTAGCTTCTCTGTATTGAAATGCTCAATTTTCTTCCCATAGCATTTCTTTCTGTACCTACAGATCCATTCACCCTAAAATCAGAGGCATTTGTCACAGGATTGCAAGGCCATACAGCTGTTGGGAAGGTTCTGTGCTCATGATAAGTCTGTAAAATTATTAATAACCTTGGACTATTTACTAAAACTTTACTCAAATCTTTTTTTTTCATCTGGCATTGTTAATGGTTTCATATTAATGTTGTGAAGGATAATGATTCTCCTGGTCTGATTTATTTGTAACTTTCCTATCTCTGATTTATTTTTGCTGTAATATTCTCCTCTTTCCTTATAAATGGCTCCTTTTTTCAGGGACAGGGCCTTTTGCTGTAATGTTATTTTTCTTCTGATTGGCTAGTGTGATGCCTTTATCAATTTTCTGTGATCTATTTTACCCTGTCAGCTGCTCTTTTTAATTCCTTTTTTTTCAAGCTTCACATTTTTATATACCACTGCTAATTGAAGGCAAGCAACTATGAGTAGTAGATACTGTTTCTCATATTTCCATAAGGATATGGCAAAGTCACTATTTGATAACAGTATTTTGAACCAAAACCTGCCCTGGACCCAGAACTAAATCAGGGTGGTTTTTCTCTCTTTTTGCAAGTTCTGAAAGTAGTTGCTGTAAGTAGCAGTCATATAAGGCATCAAAAACATGTACTTCAAATTATATAACATCTGACATTTATTCATTTTGGATTATGTTTTCATTTATGGTTTTATTGACCATTTGGAACAAGATATACATTAAGGAGCCTAACTGAGGCTTTCTTCTGAACTACAAATAGATCAATCAAACTTCTGGTCCTGTTTACTTTTATGCAGTGAACATAGTTACTACTGAAATGCATCCCAGAATTACTTTGGGAACCTTAACTTCAAAAGGGACATGGGAAATCTCATCCTCAGATAAGGATGAAACTAATATGGTGTTTAAACAGGAAGGGAAGAAATTTCTTCCATAAGCTGAAGAATCTGATATCAAAGTAATGCTTTCAGGCCCATGGTGTTATTCTTGGAGTGTCCTGTGCAGGACCAAGAGTGGGACTCGATGATCCTGATGGATCCCCTCCAACTCAGAATATTCTGTGATTCTAAGAGAATTTTAAAGCAAATTTCACCAAAGAGCAGACATAGGGATAGCCCCCAGAGGAACTGTAGAGTTCTGTAAGAATGAAATAAAGTTGCCTACAGAGAATAATTGTGAATACTGTAAAACTTACTAGGTTACACAAGACTCAAAAGGTCCCCTTTCTCCCCAAACTGCAGGATAGAAAATTGCTTTTTTGGAGAGAAATATTAGCTAGAAATTGTGTTTCAATTTAGACTTTTGCCATGTGGTGTATTCTGTAATTTCATGTGACAAGATTTCAAGATAAATAGAAGAAATAACTATCTTCCCACACTTCTAAGGTGGGTCTCTGTTGTGCTGAGTCTGTGTATTTGCTGCAAGTTAGAATTGTACTCTAATACATAGAAAATACTCTTTCAAGAGAAAGTAGAAATAAATACTGCTATCTATTTTCATAGAAATCTCTCTTTCAGAGGAGAAATACTCTATTATTTCTTCTCTGAAATGTCAACCATACCCATGGTACTCCACAAAAAATGCCATTAAAAATGAAATGCTAAACTAAAGTACTCACTCTGAATTGCCTATCTACGTAATCTGTAAATTACTTTCAATAATCCCTAAAAGGAAACAGACTGTGCCATGTTAAAGGTTTTTGCTGTATCTCGAGTAGTGCAGCTCTGCAGTTGTATTTATTCACTCTGCCAAAATTTCTTAATGCTTCAGGTGAAGAAAGGTCTTCAGCATCTTATCCTTGTAGTCCAGATCTCCAAGACTGCAAGGATAAGATGTTCCTGTAGCTGTTCAAATAAAATAGCCTCCTTCTTTGCCAGACAGTCCTAGAATGAATAGTTGAAGTTTGGGAAATAACATGGCACTACTGAACAGGGAAGAAAAGGAAAGTGTATCATCTCATTCTGATTTACTTCATAGCATAATTGCATGTTTTATATGAAAAAACTCTGCAAAGTGAAGTGGGTACTTTGGGGGCTTTCTTTTGATGATGCACTTGTAGCTCACAACTCTCTTGATGCCATGCTAAGGGCAGTGTCATATATAACATACACGTGCCACAATCCTGCCCCTCCAAAGAATGCAACCAGGATGCTCCATCAGAAAAGGAGTTTCTTGTAAAGCTGGAGTAAGACCTTACAGCTGCTCTGTACACTGGCCAGCCTTAGACTTTGATGGCTACTCAAAGGTTTACAGTGAATGACAAAAAAATTTACAGGATCATTGTGAGAGAGAAAAAGAACAAGCTTTTTCTTCAGAAATCCCAGCAATCATAATATAGAAAGACAAGTTTGGGTGCTTTATGATCCATACCAGAGGAAGATTTCAGCATTGCTGATATTTTAGTACAGCTGCATAACAAGAAACAGTCAAAAGAATAAAACTATGCAGCTGAGATACAAATATGCTCATAGAGCACAGAGTTTGGATGCTCAGTGAGCTTTGTAGCCCCAGTAATTCTCTCATGTGTCATATCAGAAGCCTTAGGCACTCTTGTCCTATGATGGCATCTTGTTAGCAAGCAGCAGACCCCAGCAGAAACAAAGGCTTAGGGCAGCTCTGCCTAACTGCCCATGAACTCCAGTTTCATTACAATTCTGCCTAACAAGAGACTCAGTTACTAATTTGATTTGTAGAAGAGAAAACCCTGGCAAATTAAAAGCAGCAAACATTCCCAAGTGATTTGCTGCAAAGTAGAATAAATGAGTAACTGCTTTTAAAAAAATCATATTCCATTAATTTCACATAACAGCAAAAGTAGTTGGGTTTTTTCCTTGTTTATGGGTGAAATGGTATAGTTTGAAAACATCCATTATTAGAAGTATTGGTGATAAAGGTGGTTTCTAGAAAATACTTTATAGAAGTCCTTGATGCCATTTAAAAGTTGCCATTTAAACAGTAGTATCAATGTCAGAGTACAAACAAGTCATCATCGTCTAACTCAAAATTGCTTCAGAGCTGAGGAGAGGACTGTATTTGGAAAACAGTAGGAAGATTTTCATGCTTAACATCCTTACCACGCAATTACAAGGTATGAGAAATATTTCTCCCGTAGATATCTCACAGTCTAGAGAAATAATTGCTCTAGCAACCAGATTCAAGATCGAGCAACCTGGGCATACTCAAAGTACATTTTTCCACTGTTTTCCCCATAAGAATTTTACAAGACATTGTAACAAGGGTAAACTGCAATAGAAGAAATTAAACAGATGAAAACTGGAACAGATGGGTCTATTCTAGATTTTGACATATAGAAGGATTTGAGAATCCAAGATGCCTTGACCTATTTTGCAGGGTCAGAGCTAAGGCAAAGATTCTCAACAATTCTTGAAACAGAAATATTCCTTTCAAATATAAAAATATAGAAAAGGAGGACTTCCAGTTCTAATGCTAGAGAGAATGAAACATTTCTCTTGAAAATGGCACGCTGCGCTCCAACTCATCATTCATTCCCCACCATCCTAATGTTTTTCTCTGCCATTTCCATCACTCTTCTGTAAGCAAAATAAAGCAGATGTGTCAATTTTCACATAGAAATCTCTGCATTTGGTGGTCAGCATCATTCACTGTTTTATTTCTCATTCTTTTCAAAAACTTATTTCCTGTTACAGCTAAGCCAGAGCTTAAGTTGTAAAACTTAATTCCCTTTTGGTTTAAAAAACAGTTTATTAATCTTTACTCACCTTAGCAGTGTCACTACAGCGTAATGCTTAATTTACATTAATAATTCAAATTACTTCATTTGGTTCCTATTGCTGGCCTGAAAACCGAACACACACCTTTAATCACATCTGATGAGCCCATTTGGTATTCTGTTCTGCAACAGGTACCAGATGAACTAATTTGGATTATTTACACAAGTTAAACATATAGGTGTTTTCTAGATGAATAACTAATTGTCCTTAACTATTTCTCACAGTCAGTAGAAATAACTCCAGTGAATTGTGATTATTATTTATTTTCTAACCATTGTGGAAGCAAAACACAAGTTCCCTCCTCAGAGGCTGTTTTGGATCCTAGTACTTGTAAGGTGGTAAGAATTACTTTAGAGCCAAGTAGCTGTGGAACAGCAGCATTGTTCAGAGATGCATATTTTAATTTACTATTGCACAAGAATAACACAAGAATAGAACACTGAGAGTTGATGGTATCTACGTTTTAAATATAATTTTCTTGATAATCATTACCCAACAGAGAGAGCTGTTCTAGAAATAACTGAAAAATAGTTTAATTGTGAATTTTGGCTTCAAGATATAATTCTTCCTCACCTTCAGCCTAGAGGAACAGGGATGTTTTAGAAGTATGTGTACTGAAGTGAAAGATCAATCTTAATAGATGAAGTGTGCCTTTTTATAACCATGTGTCATGCTTTTAGCCTTTTTATAAACAACTTTCAATCCTAGGGTTCATGAGAAAAGCTAATGTGCAGGGCTCTGTGCCAGTCTAAGGGCATAGTTATTAGGATATGATATTAATGGAAATGACCCCTGTCAGTAAGACAGACTAGGCTTGCTTCTGCAGCCTATCTGGTCTTTGCCAGTTTTATATTTCAGTTGTTCCCCTAGGCCCTCTGTGCACTGGCACATAAAGTTACAGAATTAAAAGAATGTAAATTCCACCAGTAAAAGTATTCCTATAAGTAAAATAAATAAAATAAGTTAAAAAGTTTAAACTTGAGCAAAATTTGTTGAGCCAATGACTTTTGAATACTAAAGGCTTTCTTTTCTAAATGTGAGATTGGACTCTGCAAGAATCTTCAGTATTGGACTAATTTGATCTCCTATTTTGCTGATGTGGTATCTTCCTTTTACTTCACTTCCCAATACTCTGGATAAATCCATCCAGTTTATGAATAAATTTTATTATCTTTATTTGCAATTAAAGTTTACTGTTAGCAATAACTCTATCAATCCTGAAATGTAAAGACATGAACCATCATATATTAAACTGTTTGCCTTTACACCAACTATTTCCTAAATCCATGCTTTTAAGAGCAAATTACAAAGCAACTTAGGTCAGGTCCACAGTTTTTTAAATTGCAGCTATTTATCTTGGTCACCCTTTGAATTATTATTTCAGATAAGTGTAAATTACTAGGTATTTTTTTTAAATTAGTTGCTGTGAATGTTTGAAGTTGTTTGGGTTTTCATTGAAAGCAAATACAGTCATGTTTAAGGTAATTTTAGAGTTTTCACTTCACACTTAAGGTGTGCATAAATATAGGACAAACTGAAACAGCCCTTACAAAATATTACTGTCTACATAAATTTTAAAGCTCCATGTATGTAAAACACAAGTGGAGTAACTGGGTGCATTTTACAGTATCTATTTTATCTGTCTCAAAAAGAATATAATTATCTATCTCTAGGGTATTACAGGAAAAGACAAACCCCAAAATACTTTGAGAGAAATATCTTAACATCCTGGGACTAAATTTCTTGGCTTGAATGATAAACCTGTAGTACCTTATTTCCTAAAGTTATAAAAGTAGTAATATATTTTAAATATTTAGATACTTTATTATCTACAGAAAATCAAGATTTTTTTACAAGCAGCTGCTGGCACTCATCAACTGTTCATCCACAATCTGCTTCAAAGCCAGTGAATGTATTTTTAACGAAGAAGATCTTTTGTATCAAACAGTAGGCAGATTAAATGCAATTTATCAAGTTTGAGGCAGATTTGAGTCAACTTGCCATCTGCATCTTTTTAAAAACCCACAGGTAGCTGAAGTGAGAGGCATTTGGACCTTCCAATAAGCTTAAATCTAAATGATCAGCAGCATGCCTGAGGCTGTGGTGAAAAACTAGGGCAGATTCATTGCCTTAGAAGCCAATAAAGGCAAGTTTGCTACATGCTACAGCAACTGGCAAGGGAGCACATCCGTTCAGCACCTGCTTGGTTCAAGCTCCACTGAGCTTCTCCTGGGCAGCTCATCTGATAGCCCTGAAGGAGAGCTTAAATTTGAGTGAAGTCCAAAGAAAAATCACACAAATGTTTTGTGCCTTGAAGAACTAGACAGAAAGAAATTTTATATATTGCATGAAGTAGTAACTAACACAGATCTGTATATGCTTTACATGACTTTAAAGGTTATTCTTCTGCTTAGCTGACAAAGGGAATGCCAGCAAGCCTGACATCACAGCTTTTTTCCCCCACCCTAGCAGAAGATAGAGGCAATTTGGATGCACTGCAATTGAAGTGTTCTTTCCTGGGAGCATCCTTAGTGGTCACCATTCCTGTGAGTCCCAATCTTAGGCACTGTGGATTTTGGTCTTTAAACATAAATTTGTAATAGGGAAGAGTTATGATTACTTTTACTGTTGTAATTTCCACTTTAAGTTCTTTTCTGACTTGAATCATCTTCTAAATCATTGGTAAGGCTTCCAGATTGTGAAAGATATCAAAGCATGTGCTTTCAAAATATATTGATGCAGGTGACCCCCATCATAATGGCCTTAAATTGGGACTGGTTATCCCAGCTTCACACCAGATTATCAGCAAAGTATATAATTTCTGCCTTAGGCTTTCTTACCAAGGATTGTCCATTAATTTAATTTTAGCATTCTCAGCTCATTACAGGGTATTCCAGAGAGAAATGTTATGTTTCAGACACAAGTTGTAATTTTTAGAAAATATTATTTGTGTCCTTTTTTTATATTCAACAGCACAGATAAAACTGCATTACAATAACATGGGGGTTTTTTTTCCATTCCAACTGGTCAAACTAGGAAGGTTACTGAGGCCCTTACAGCAGAAAGGTATTTCAGGAAATGGAAATTTCCTTTTTCTATTAAGTTATTTTTCATAGAGGTAACTTTCTCTAAAGTGTTATTAGAGATTAAGAAAGAATTGGAAGGAAATGAAATTCTGGCAAGCAGTTTCCAAGTTACTGTAGAGAAAGGGTTTTAGAAGCCTCACACAAATTTGGAGTTTCTCTCCAAAGGATATGTCTGCTCTTTCAGATTTGAGAAAAGTGAGATATGTCTGAGACCTTGAAATATGAAAAGAAGAAAAGTTATTTTCTCAGCACAGAGAAAAGCTATAGATGTTTCATACAGATATAAAGGGGGAAAGGAATATTCTGAGACTGAGGTAATTTAGTCAATATATTCTCTAAGGGAAATTACAAAGTGATTAACAGCATGAAGTAGATCCAGTGCATGCAGCCAGCTATTTATCTCCTCTAATAAGTAAGGCATGAGAAGGGGCTATGGCAATGATATTATTTAAAGTTTCACTGAATGCATGTATTATTGGAACATTTGGCCTGACCTTTAGAGTAACCAGTCCTTCTTTTTCACCAAGATACCCTGTATTGAATGAAAAAATATTCCTGAATAAACAAAGTCTTCAAGGAAAACAGCAGGTGGGTCCACCCATCCTATTAATTAAAGCATGGCAATGCTTAATCCCACTCACTCTTAAAAACACATGCATTTTCTCAATCGAGTGTCTGCAATTTTAGATTTCTAGTGGCTGTTTCTTAATCTTGTCCTTTTTAAGTTTCATGTAGTGTTTTGTCCCTGTGAAGATGCCTAAGCACTACTTGAATTACCACTGGTGGTGTGGGGAGGGAGGGGCCAGATGGGAAAAAACCAGCAGCTGCAAGGTCTCTCACTGCAAGGTGTTAGTTTGCCATGTCCACTAGAAAATACACCTAATTACTCATCAATTTGATGTGGTAACATTTAAATCTTACTAAGAATAGTTAAGCCCATTTTACCATGCATTTTTCACAATGCCTTTAAATTCCTTTATCAGATATCTACGTCCTGCATATGTCAAGTTTCTATTGATTTATTTTCCATTTCCTTCTCTCTGTTTTCTTATACTGTTAAGTACTGTCCTCACATTGTGCTGAACCAGGAAATGCTTTGGATGTCATTCCTACCTTTATATTGTTACCACATGATTCTTGCTGTCTAGCAGACATCTTTTTTAAAAGAGTTTCCAAATTTCTTTTGACATCTTTCTCTCTAAATATTTTTCTCTATCCCATTTGACTTATGATGACCTTGTTCTGGAGGAAATCAGTCCTTTGGGAATCTCTGTATTAACACAATTCTTAGTGTCTGGGACTATATTCTTTGCAGAGAAACAGGTGGGCAGCTGCATTATTGCAATTGGTCTGTAGGGTTTGAAACAATATCCAATTCTGTTACTATTAATCTTCAGTGAGCATAATAATGTTCAAATTAAAATAGAATTGCAGTAAAAACAATGTCTTTTGAGCTTGAATGTTACCTTTTTATTTAGCATAGCCATAACTCCCCTGTTTGGCACCCTATATGCTTTAATCAAACTGTATTTCCCAAATCCAATTTTTCTTTATGCATGTTGGAGAACCAATTAAGAATTACCTTATCCTGGTAATGTTTTCTTTTAAGTAACTCTTTTAAATTATTTTTATCATCTTTCTTAATTACCACATTTTTTAAAACTATATTTTCAGTGATTTGTGTGCATTGAGGTATTACTTATGAGTGCTTGATTTAGGTACAGATTTTTTACGTAGAGAGTGATTCTCTCTCTTTTTTTTTTCTTTTTTTTTTTTTTTTAATGCCACCTTCTTTATCTTGGTTAGCAGAATATTGGTGACTTTTTAGCATTCCACAGGTCTGACTTTTTCTCACAGATTTCAGGCAAATCCTTTGCTCTTCTCATGAGTCATAACAATCCTTTTCCTTAGCAAAACAACTGGCATTGGTTACACAGGAAGTTTTGTATTCCTTGTCAGCTCAGCTGAACTTGTTTGCAATACGCTGAGTAGATGTTTGCATGAGAGTTGTCATTTCAGCACCCTTTTCTCCCTGTTGCTAATGTGACAGCCTCCTTGAGGTCCAGCTAGTCTCTGAGACCATTAGTTCGTTATAGTGATCAGTGGAAATGCAGCCTGATCTCACTGGCTAGCCTCCTCCCTTACAGGGATGTGGGACACTCTTTGGCAGAAACAGATCTTACACCTTGCACCAGCTATGCAAACAGCAGCATGTCAGTAGCACTCACAATAATAAATTGTGCTGCAATAAAAACTTTGCTGATATCCTGAAATCTTCTGCTATTGAAGTGGACTCTAGCAAAAGTATGTCATCAGAGCAGCATACAACTTTAGAATTTCATGCAATTCAGTGTTGCATTTTTACTTCTGCTCCAGGCAATTAGCACAGTATCTTGTGCTATCCTGTGAGCCTTCACTCTCACCTGAGCTGTAGTAATGCCTCCAGCTTTTTATCTCCCATCTCTGAAATACTGCATAAGTACATACATCTCTTAACTGAAGAGCTTACAAATTAGAAGGGTATATTTTAGTTCAAACAGTGCTTCTCAGGATTGATCTTACTTCAGAGCTTACTTAACCTCTAACACCAAGACAGATGGAAATTCACTCCCAACTATGTTTCAGTATCTAGTGTTTAAATGAATGTTTTCAATGAATGGAGATGGACTGGGTATGATAGACCAACAGCTATATATGAAAATGTACTGTTAGCACTCTGTATCTCCCTCTGAATAGGAAGTACCCCTGCCAAAAAGAGTAGCGGATTTACATGCCTGTTGTACATGCAACCTAAAACTGGATATTCTCTCTAGTTGCTGGTATACTGAGTGACTATCACACAAACAAACAAAACTGGTTTTCATAGCTCATTTGCTTTTATAAGTATTTTTAAAGGTCACAGCCCTGAAAATTCTATCTCCAGAAAAACTGCAGAAGTGACACACAGTTACTACAGTTAAGTGAGAAATGAATGTCATTGCTAGAGTGTTAATTACCAGTGAGGACACTGTCAGAGAAACATGGGAAGATACTGTTAATTCTTTAAATCAGCCAGGCAAAACTTGGGCAACGCCAAAGGAATCTTCTCCAGATGTGACTAGGAATTGAAACCTGGGCTCCTCAACTGAGTGTGTTCCTTGCTTGCTTTAGAACAGGAAGTAACCCACTGTAATCAGACAAAAGTGAGTTCTTCTGGTAGGTTTCCAAAGTGAAGGTTCACAAAGCCATAAGGCTGTACTGTCCCATTTAAGAGACTGTTCTCCTATGCCTGTGACAAATAGTCTGAACTGTCTGTGACACTCAGTGGTTGATCCAAATTAATAATTTGCCATCTGAGCTCTGTTTCAACAAATTCACAAGCAACGTAGTAAACCGGTAGTCCATTCTCTTTTAGGTATCCCCAATGTGACAAGAAGAATTGCATTAGGAATCACCTATTCTCCTTCTAAGATAATCTATCCTGAGCTGGGCAGCGTATACAAGCTCCCTAGCATGGGGAGCATATTCAGGCTTCACTCATGACTTTAGTTTTGATGCTTTTTTATTTTTCGTTAAAGAACTGTACATTGCTAGTACAAAAATAACCTAGAATTGTTTTAATTTTATGTCATTATTTTTGTTCATATTGTTTTAATGTGTATCTGAACATTAAAGTTTATAATGCTTAAAAAGTAATAAAGAAAAAAACTGCTTTCAGCTTTGGAAATGAGATGAATGCTTCTCTAAAAATTGATGTATCTGGTTCTTTGTATTTTAAAGTACATTTGTGAATAGGAAAAAATACCCTTTGTTTTATGAAGCTATTTTTGGAATGATACTTTAGTAAATGAATGACTTACGCACTTCATCTCAACTAAGATGCTTTATACTGAATGATGCTTTTCTTTGGCATACGAAAGTATTTATCTAAAATCAAACATGCTGATTGTCCCCAAGACACTTGATTATAATTTGAACTCTTTGTGAAATGGCTTTGTTTGTATGATTTCCTTTCTGAAATGGATTTTTTTCCCCTTGCTGTGACATGATATAATCTACACTCAGGGGCAATGAAACTTGACTGGCACACTGCAAAAACAACTAGCTATTTCAGGTAATGAAACAGACTTCCTGACACACTTCAGTTGCAGCTTGGTTTAAGAAATCACTGTTCTGTAGGGTCTGCTGGAACTAAGTTACCCTGTAGGAAGCTGGATGCTCTCACACATTATGTTTCTGATTCTCTCTCAGCAGTAAGTGTAAAGCTCATGCTTTTGGCTCCACCATGGAGCTACCAATTGTAACTGCAACTGCACTGTTGACACTCATCATACAACTTGAACCCTAAACATAAGTGTCTTTGTATTACTATTTCTACACTACCTATGTGTAGTAACCTTCAGAGTCACAAGATTTTAAAAGAACATGATCTTTTATCCAGAAATACTTACTAAGAGTAGAAAGGCTGATAAGCTATCAAAAGTCAAGTTTGCAAAATCAATGCATTTTTGAGACATTATTTAGAAATACAAACATGACCAAAAAAAAATCTTTTACATGATCAGTGAAGAAGCTGTTTTAGTACATTCCCATTCATCAAACAACTCTAACTTTCTAAAATTTTTTAACCTCATCATCACTTTCCTATGTTTATGAACTTCGCTGGTCATAAAAAATGCTTTCTTACTGAACTATCTCAGGATGTATATCAAAACTGCAGAATTGTAGTCTGCTTTTGTGAAGCTTCTTGTGGTTGATTCCATCTTTAAAGCTGTTATACCATTCATTTCATGTTTCATACTGTGTCATTTCCACCCTCGCCTCAGCCATTAAACTCTATTGCTGTCTTCCACAATGGGGCTAACTCCTTCCTCCCATGCCTTTAAGAAAATACCTTTAAAAATAACCTTTAATGCAGTTTGAAATACAACAAAATGATTGCCCATACTGACATGACACATATTACTCATCTCCTAGTATTCCCTCAAATGAGGACATAACACAGTTCACATTGTTAGGCTCACTCTATTTTAGACACAGGCAGCTGAAACAGGAGTTATCAGCTTTAGGACATGCTTTGTGTGTACGGGAAGGATTCATCAGCTGTTTCACCTGATACAGATTTGGGTGTGTAGCAACCGAGGAGTATTACTAAGCAAGCCTGCCCGTGATAGATCATATTTCAAAACAGATTCTGCTCCAAAATATTGGCAACTCATGCATGAGTCACTTTGTGAAGTTCAATTTTTCAGAATTTTAAGCATTTTGTGACTACGCCATATAAATAAAATAAAAGTGTATAAAGTCTAGCTCCACTTTCCTTCAGGCACCCTCTTTCTAAAGTAGGCTTTCTGAGAGAGAATTTTCTGAAAGTTACTTGCAATTAATGTTTTGATGAACTTCAGGGGAGCTTTGGCCATGCAAAATGCCCGACATTCCAGCCATGAAAAATGCAATATTTGAGACCACATTAGACTGGGAACTTTATGATGCAAATTCCCACCAAAAGTAGAATTTTCATGTGTGAATTTATCATGATATACACTGAGCAACTTCGGCACTTTTCAATTTATCAAGAGTGTCCTTCTACAGTGATACTGGCTGAAACTACTCGTGCTGTGGACGCAGATTTCTTGTGTCAGAAATAAGCAAACAAACATCTAAAGAGCTATTTTGTGTTCTGATTCTGGACCTTTCATCTGAACCAGCTAGAGATGAAATAGTAAGCTTTTGGGACTCAGTACATAGTGAGTGACTCAATAAGAAGAAGCAGCATTATTGCTTCCCTGAAAAGGCACTTTGACCCTTGGTTTCAATAGCAGTTTCTGTTGGACAGAAAAAATAATACTTTCTGTGTTATGCCTGCTTGCCAATATGGCATCAAAAACCATTTGCACACCGACAGTTTATTTACAGTTTATTTGCTTTCCTTTCTTTTCATTTAGCAGCTTATTTGTCAAAGGGACTAAGCCATCAGAACCTTCAATTGTAAGTATTTTCAAAAGGATCCAGTTTAGAAATATTAATTCTTAAAAGAATAATTAGAAAACTAGGCAAGAAAGTGCTCCTGGCTCTTGACTAGCAGGGCAATACAGAATCTGGAGAATTTCAGACAGAGGTAGGAGTAGCATTAGACAAACATATGCAACAAGTTTAAAAAAAATTAAGTTCCTTCCCTCTAATTCTTGATGAAATTTTAGTCCACTAGCCAAAATTTCATTCCAAATTTTCATTCTTTTTTTCTGGGCATTCTACACATGATATTGTCCCAAAATATACTCAACTCAGTGTCACTTTTACTATTCTAGTCCTTAAGGTATTCTGTCATTTGCATATACCTCTTTTTGTGCCAAGATTTAACATAATATTCAGCAGCACTTTTACCAAAGACTGGTGCTGGATCACCCTCTACAAGAGCTGAATTTCACAAAGTGAAGGTAGATTTATGGAAAAAAAAAGTCTATCTAAATTATAATCTGAAACAGTGCATACTCCCTAAAGATGTAAAGATGTATATTTCTCAGTTAACTTCACAGAATACAGTCAGAAGTTGAAGAATAGAGATGAAGGAAAAACAAAATACCAAATAATTCATGCCAATAATAAAAAGTGCATCTAAACAGAGGCCTGTATGCACATTGGTTCCTCTTTTCTTTCATAAAAACATTTCATACAGGATGTGGGTGAGTTTAATAAACTATTGTCCAACACCAGACTGACCAATGACTGACATAGTGTTGCATTATTAAGAACAAAAGCCAGATAAGCTTGGGGTAAGCTTTCATTTCTAGGAATTTTTTTCCCCATTGTCTTCTGCACTGACAAAAAAACCCTATTATCAAACAGGTAAGTGTAGTCTTTTTGAAAATTAGGTAGTATAGATGTGCCTTTATAAATATATTTATGCAATTATGCTTGTTAAACTTACCAAGAAGATCACTGATAGCAGGAAAAGCACTTTCTCTACATGCTGTTTGTGAGCATCTCCCCCAAAACATACTTCTCTGCTGTGATTTTTGGGTACTTACCAAGGTGTTCAAAAACTGTGCTTAGGTAACTTTTTAAGTGCAGATGCAACTGCATGGTCAAGAGCCATGTAATAAAATCTGTTGGAGCCCAGATACAGAAGAACCTTTCTTGTGAAAGCATGGAGTGTAGGTTACCAAACAGACTGGTGTGAAAACAGGTCCTTAGTTGCACTGGCCTAGGTCAGCCATTACCTGGTAACAGCAACAGGCAGGGTCATTGACACACACAATGACAGTTACGTCTTCACTCAAAACCAGACATAAGCAGTGCTCAGAAAACTCTTCAAACACTGTGGGATTTTCCCCCTGCCACCCTGTTTTCATCAATAAAATTTGTTCCTCTCTGCTAGTTAGAAGAGTATGTGTCATTGTTATTCATGGAAACTCTCAGGCTTTTTAACTCTGCTGAGAAACAAGAAGAGTGAATGACAGATGGGGCCTGCTTTCTTGGCAAGAAAGTTCTCTGCTAGCAGAGTGCCATAGTATGAGTCCTAAAAGAGAGAAGAAAT
The DNA here is from genome assembly GCA_013398405.1 of Pheucticus melanocephalus. Lineage (NCBI taxonomy): Eukaryota > Metazoa > Chordata > Aves > Passeriformes > Cardinalidae > Pheucticus > Pheucticus melanocephalus. The sequence continues at coordinate 555,636 of VZSJ01002102.1, read as the reverse complement.
GGTAATTTTACTTGTTCTTATACATAAACATCATCTGAAGAGAGGCCTTTCATCATGAAGTAGCCTGATTCGTCATATTAACTCCTATATTTATAGGCTGATGCTGTCTTTAGCCTTAGCCTTAGATGCTAAATGGTCTAAAAAAGCTTGAAACATTTATATTAGGTGTAAAATCACTAATGCAAGCTGCTTTAGGGGCTTCCCAAAAGCTGGATAGTATTTAAGTCAAGTATGAAACCTTGACCAGATGAGCTTGAAGATTTTGTAAGAAACGTCAAAAGTCCTACCTATTGCTGAGGTGTTCAAACTGTAGTGACTCTTCATCTTTCTTAGTATATGTTTTCCTACGCTTATTATATACTCTTCAGGTCAAAAACATGAATCAGGGCAATACACTCCAATATTACACATGTACGTGCGCCAAGGTCCCCAATGCAAGGTCATTTAAAGCATGGGAAGGACATAAGTGAAAACTCCTTAACTAAACATGTGTGTGTGGAAGCACAGGTAGGCAGGAGAAGCAGAATGATGGCTGAAAGGAAAAACTGAAAAAGAAAATTAATTTGAGCTAAGCAAAAGCGCTCATGTACATTGAAATGGATGGAGAACTTAATGGTGAAACAGAGTACTTTCTTTGAACTTTTTTACAAAAGTCTAAGGTTTTAAGCTGTTTCAAATTTTGAAAGTTCCTTTACAATGTTCATCTTTTAACTTTTTTTTGTTCCCCAGTTTGGTTAGGGTGGGAGTTCCAATGTTTTGTTTTTTAACCAATCCATTTGCTTGGATTGCTACATCAACTCAAACTCAGAATTTTTTTCTCATTGAGTAGAGTCTATAATTACATCAGAAAGCTACTTCCTACTTTTTTTTTTTCTTTCTCCTCTACTGTATATGAAAGTGTAGATGCATATACTTGGAAAAAGTCTAGAGATTTTGGGATTTACTACTTGACAGACTTCATTAATCACTTTATAAAGAGCTCTTAACATTAGCTATTCTTAAATTTATCATTAACTTCAGGATGAATGCTTTTTGAAAATCCATTTGGCTCTATTCTTAGCAATTTTTTATCCTTGAACATTCAATGATCATCTCGATATTGTACTAAAGGACTAAAATTAGCTCCCCAAGGTATGGAGGGTCCTCAGTACCCTATTTATAAAAACAATGTTTCCTCTAAATAATGAGGTGGGGAAATTTCTGAACTACACTTATTAGGATTGGACAATATCACAGAAAAATGTTTGTCTTACAGAACGTTAGCTTTAAAAAAATATAAGTTTGCCAAGCCACACAAACAACTACTGGTTTTTCACCTTTAGCCTGATTCACCTCTCATTTACTCCTGATTGCTGTAGCTAAAATGAAGGGGTTCTTCTTGTCATTTTAGTAAAAACCTCAAGTTATATGAATGTGTTCAAGAGCTCTAACTCAAAAGTGATAGGACAGTACAAAATGCTTGTTGATTTACATTGCAGCAGGAGAGGATGTTATTGGCTTTCCCCATGTACATTTCAGCATTGTCTAAGCACTATCAGCTCTCAAGTAAAGTTTCTGCAGCTCCAGCAGCTGGTGCTGCTTCTGATCTTTTCGAGTCAAAAATTTTCTTTGCTCTCTGTTTCCTGATAGTTATCAGCTAGTCTTTTATTCAGAGTATGAGGACAACACTCCCCCCACAAAAAATTATCCCCCCCCACTTAGTTTCTTTAAATTTAGGAGCTCTTAAACACATGCAACATTTTTTACATCTGATAGTCATTAGTACTTTATTTTGTCACCTTTCTGCTAATATGAAACTCATTGAAATTAAACATTTCAGTTTAAAATTTTCTATCAGCTTTTGATGAAACTCTTTGGTTAGTTTCACCTTTATTTCCTTCATAATATCCAGTGATGTCTGTATGTCTTCTGTTTGAGCCTTTAATATATTCTGAGTCCTACTACAGTGGAATATCCTATGAGCCTGAATGGAATCTGAGACTGAAAAGACAGCTTGTGATCTCTGAATTGCAATATCTGAAAAAGCCTTCCAGTTCTTATAAAGGCTATTTTGAAATATGAATAACAACTTCCACGGGAAATACAAAATATATGGTTAGTAAGACTGTAGATCAACCCGACAGCAGCTATTGGTAATAAAGATACTAGTAAGCATTTTTTCTGAGTGGCATTCTAGTCCTTTATGTTCTACCTTGGCTTATCTCTGCTCTTCAGCATTTGCATGAAAAATGTCAAAGATGTTAATCATAAAAAAGCAGAAAAATCTTACTAATATCCCTAACCAAAATACTTTCTAATGTACTTATCTTCAGCGGTGTTTCTTTTAGAATTTATTTTCTTACTTGAATGTAGTAGAATCAGTATTGCAAATCACATTCACACAGCTCATCAGAAATCACTGGATTTAGTGATTATAATTTTAAATAAAATGACATTTTCTTTTTAATGATGGAGCAGTATGCAGTCATTAGAACACAGGTTATGTAATGGCTGGGTTGCACCCAAAATAAAAGACCATCATCCTGCTTTCTGAGGCATCTATTATGCCTTTCTACAGTACACGATGGAATTCAATGAACTAATGTTATA